>JBBPDI010000032.1:14933474-14948423 GCA_037974545.1 Cucumis variabilis | reverse complement strand
TCATCATCATAATATATTTATCTATATGATTGAATCAAAACAAATAGTCAAAGTGATTGATTTCCAAGTTTACAACCGAAGTTATACCTTCTAAAATTAGAATACCACCCCTTAAACATTAAAAATATTATTTATTATGTATAGATTAAACTTTTAGTAACAATATATCTTCAAATGATTGACCACCTACCAAGCAATTAATTTCTTACGAGTTATGTTAACACTCATCCGCTTACCTAAAAATTAATTTCTTACGAAATATCTTAACACTCAAATGTTGTAAGATCGTTGAGATGCACAAAACGGGTTCGAACACCCACATTAAAATAAGCTAAAAGAATTAAATACATCCAAATCAGTGTTATTAATTAACTAACATCTACTCATAAACAATTCTTGATATATTCATACTATTTCTCTCTCTAAATTATATATTCTTGTCTTAAATTTGATATTAAACTTATAAGAAATGAAGCTAACTTAACAATATTTGACCTTGGTCCTACTTCCTTTAACAAAAAGTTAAGAGAAATAAATATACACTGAGTCGTTCTAATAAAATAAGTTTGGATTTAAAATAAAATTTAATTGAAATGATATATTTAATTTTTCTTTCATATTAAAAGCTCCCCAAGAAATCTCAAACTCCAAAACATGAAAACACACTTTCCAACCAATCCTACAAAATAATGTATGTGCTTGAAGTTTGGGAAAACATTACTCTGATATGATAGATTTGCTTTAACTTTAATACGGGTTAAAGAAAAGACATAATATACATCAATCTCAGTTTTGTTCAACTAAGAAAACAATCATTTTGGTTTAAGAAATTAGATTCTTTTATTAAATTCTATATGAAGTAAATTTCTTTATTGGTTTATACTATGAACTTTACAACTATTTTAACCTTAGTTGTTAATTAACATATGAGTTACTTAGGATATGCTATTTTAGTTAAAAAATAATCATTTTAAAAATCTAAAAATTCAAACCATAAATTTTTTTCTTTCAAATTGACACGTAAAAGATCGAATCATAATGTCAATGCTTCTTGATGCGTTATTAAGAAACTAAGAAATTTAAAAGAAATTAAAGGTGGGTTTTTGTGATGCTTGAGGATGATCTCCAATCACTACCAAATGTAAATTTTTTTTTTTTATTATGGTTGACCAACCAAAGATTTAGAAGATGATTCAGATTATCACAAACAAATTATTCTCTCTTTTTCAATAGTCATGATTCATGCTCTTAACAAGCCTTATTCATCCATCTCTCTAAATTAAAGAAACATGGTAGATGATTCTATGATAATAACTTGTAATTGATGGGAAGAAGTGAAATGACAATGGAGACATCACATCAATTAGGAACAACGAGGCAGGAATGGAGCTGAATGTCTGTCAAATGTGAGGAGTGATCTCACTCGTTTTTAGATATTATTTATATTTGAAGTATATATTAAATTGGAACTGTGGCTTTTCGTAAAATCATTTCAAACACAAATCAAAATTCATGAATCTTGATTTGACCCATTCCAACTTACCCCCATCTATTCTCCTATCCAATAAGTGGACAATAAAATAAAAGCATCTTTATTGAGCTAACATATACATGGTGAATTGATATTTCTATTAAATCTAAAATATTCTATAAAACATGAAGAAAAAAACAATGTTAATGTAAGGTAACATTACAATTTGTTTAAAAATATGTGTATTTTTAGTATTTGATCACTTCATTCTGATTGGACGTTTATGTTTGATTTGAGAGAGTGGAGCACGTAAACATTACGTTGGAGTTTTGAAAGAAAGTCCGTATCTACAAAGAAACTTTAATCTTCAGAGGTTGTCGACTTTTGGCTCTTAGGAGAATTCTGTATAAACATTCTAGAGTAAAAAAATTATATCCTTTATAAACGAAGACAACTTATCTATTTATAGAGACCTCTGGTGGATTTTATAGACTTGATTTTGTTGGTCCATGAAATTTGGATCATATATAGTTTTGGACTAAATTAAACTTTTTTTTTCTTGTTCAATTGAGCTTTAGTCCAAATAAATAATACTTAATCAGACTAAAATAACTAACTTGATCCAACGGTCAGGAGCATATGACATCATTAGAATGGACCAATTTATGTTTTCAATTTCAATTTGAGACACATGTCCAACTTTTAATTAGCCCCAAATTCAATTGTTTGTATTTTTTCTTCATTAATTTGACAAATGTGACAATTTGTAATTGGTCCAAAATTTCTTTTAAAATATATATTTGCTTATCTATTTGATTCTTTTGTTTTGATATTTTTTTTTAGAAAATTCATCAAAATTGATATTTTATTTATGCTTTTATCAACGTTTTCATAATCTTGAGAATTCACAGTTTCACCATCTATTTGTTTTAAACCTTGCTTTCAACACTCGATTTCTTAATTATTGAATTAAAACATTGCTAATTATTTATAGGGAAATTGTCAAAATTAGCAAATTTGACAAAATATTTACAACATATAGCAAAACTTTTCAAATTATATCAATAATAGATATCGATAGACACTGATATTCTTTTATCAGTGACATTGATAGACAGTTATAGAAGTCTATCTTTGATAAAATCCAAAATTTTGCTATAGCTTCGAAATAAGTGGGATTTTTTTGGAGATTGGATGCAGTTACTAATTCATGATCTGCATGTACAGAATAAAAACTTCATTCTCGATGCTTGTAAATATTTTAATTAGTTTTGCTATTTTAAACAAAAAAAATTGTATCAGATGATAAAAACATTTAGAAAAAACAGTCATGACACATCTTTTTTGCATAATTGGAATATGGAAAATATGACAAGTAATCAGTGATATCAGAGGGAGGGATATTAGAAAGCTATCAAGGGTAATCAATTTTTAAATTTGTTATTTTTGCAATTTAGAAAATATAGTGACATAGATTCTATTATCATAAATTTTCTTGCTATTTTTGCAAGAGCCTCTTTAAACAATGTTCCATTTTTTATAACGTTGATTTTTTTATTTTAAATAACAAAATTATTAAAAAATATTTATTAATATAAAAAAAAAGTAATACAATTTAATAGAATACATTGGATTATTGTTTGTATCTATTTGTATTAAGATAAACATATAGTAATGTGTCATTTATACTTAGTTGTATATTTTGGTTGATTTGGGATTTGAAAATAAAGCTTCTTTATTATTTCAATTAAGAAATATGAAAAGAAATATCTTTCATTTTTATTTACATTAAAGTCTGAGTCAACCATGAAACAATTAGGTCCAAATTTGGTGCTTTAATTTGATTTAATAATTTCCCCATCAGTAACCAATCAATAAAATCTTAACCAACAAAAAAAAATTAAAATGCATTGAAATAAAGTTTAATAGATTGTAAACATTTTCATTTTTACACTACCATGGTTAATTACTATCTTGATAAAATAGTGAAAGAAACAAAGGAGTGGATGGAACGAACTCACAGTTAACAACAAAGGATACAACACACAGAACAATAAGTAGGGAGAATAGAAACAAAGAACATTATTAACACAGTTCGATGATACAACTTCTACGTCTATGGGGTCCTTGACCCAAGATAAGAGATTTTATTTCTTTGATATATAAATCATAATCAATCCATTATGGTTCTTAGTATAGATTCTCACACTAAACTTCTTCACTCAGTACTATTAGTGATACAATATTACAACAAGTAACACTATCACTAACCTATTTCAAAGATAGACTTGGCTAACCAATATCTCCCCCTTAATCAGTTCCTCATCAATCAACAAATTAAGGTAGTAATTGGGGGTACTCCCCTTGAATCACGTCCTTCATCAAGACGTAAACAAAAAATCTTTTAAATCATCATACTACATAAGCTTGAACTTTGGATATTGTAATATCAGTCTAAATGATAACCGATACAAGTATCAGCAACAAATCGCATAATTGAGAGATGACTTACACACTTCGAGTTCTATGAAACTGAATGTTCAATGGCGAAATTGTTCCTCACAAAACTATCTTCTTACGCAGCAACAACGTCTCTCTTAATCTTGCAGAATGAACATACAGAATAATGTCTATACACGCGCATAATAACCCCAACGAAAAATCTTTTTCAAAATGAAACCAAATAAAATCTTTGTCCCATCATAATATTCTTCACAAACTTTCCTTAAGCAAATGCTTTTAGCTGTGACAACCAATAAGGAAAAACTGAACAAATAAAATATTCACGATCCCGTAAATATTCTAACACATCTAAAACCCAATCTCAAAGAATAAGAGTATGCACTAAACTCACACAGGACCTTCATAATTTGAAGAGACAAAAGAACTAAAACGTGACTCTAATGAGTAATCATATTTCATGTGCAAAAATACAAAAAGAGAGACACTTTCTAACCTATTCGCCGTCTAACAATCTCACACCATGAATCTCATCATTGGTTGGTTGAAACTAAGATAATTATAACTATACCATAATTTACATAAAAGTTTAGAAAAATAACAACAAAAAATGGTGAACGACAATGGATTAAAAATACACGATTTGTTAGTGATTGTTGTGGATGATTATTGATTGCAAATGATAAACCTACATCAACAAAAATAGAAGCAAACGAGACCAAGAAATTAAATAACAAGATTTATAAGTCAAACGTATCATCTAAATATCATGAACTATGCGGTCAAAATAAGGAGAGAAAGGAGTTTGATGTGAATTTTGTCTAAGTATCGAAAAGCTAAGCCTTTTGACATGCTAGACGGCCAGACGATGTCATGCGAACCTCCAAAGACATGTCCTAGGTTTTTTGGAAAGGGCAAGCCATACCAAGCATCATGAACTATGCGGTTAAGGCAAGAGGCTTGAGGTTGGCTAGGTGACATGATGCTTGAAGGCCACACAAGGCAAGGTTAACCTCTAAGTGGCAACTGTAGTACGCAAGAAAGGCTTGGGCTTGAGAGGTTAGGCATCATGAGCAATATGTTGAGACCTTGCGAGATGGTGAAGGTTAGGTGAGATGGGGCTAGAAATCTCTAAGGTTGAAAGTTTACGGCCAAAGCTAGGTGGAGGCGTCATGGTTTTGTGGGAAGTTTTTGTAAGGAGAATTGAAGCTAGGTGTTGTGTGGACTTTGTTAAGCAAAGGACGTTGCTTGAGTTGAGAACATGTGTTTGTAGCATGCAAAGTGAGTAAGTTTATGGCAAGCAAGAGGTGTCACTTTAGCCATTTAGAGAATTCAATAAATAGGTGATTTTTAAACGATCGGTGCCCACAAACCACTCGTGTGTTTATCCTCAATTTTATCTTAAAAACCATAAAGAAGTGTAGTTTATGAGGTAGGTCTGTCAGAGTTAAAGGATGAAAGAGGAGTATTCTTTAGAGTGAGGAAAAGAGAAGAGGTTAATTTAGCTAGAAATCTGAGCAAGGTTGGTTGTTGGAAGTTCACAGAGCTTAATACTTAGAATGAAAAACTTAAATTTGAAGAAAAGTTAGTTAAGACAATTCTAAGCAAGGTTGAAGAAGGAATTACTTCATTTGGAGGGCTAGATAAAAAGATATGAATTTTTGAAGTTGAATGTTCATTTTAGACTTGAAGGTTTCTCGGTTGACATTGAAGAGTGATCGAACATCAAGTCGCAAGACATTGTTGTTGTGCCCATTTTTAAGGTAAGAGAGATTGTTTAGTTGGATGGCTCACATTCAACATGGTAAGTGCATAGCCAGGTGGCATGAGGCGCACGCTAGGACCATGCGACAAGCCATGTGCACGTGTGAAGGATGTCAGAAGGTGGTTGGTGTTGCGGCCATGGGCCTCTTAGGTGTTATGAACATGGACCTGCACATGCATGTGCTACCTGCTGACCATGCATGCCCAGTGTCACTGTCATACTTGTCGAGGGCGTGTTTGCCTATGACCGTATTCTCGAATACTCCCAGTTTATCTTATATTTATATCTTGTATTTAGTTTAGCTAGTTGTTTTTCATTTTAAGTCATAAAATTTGGGTGTGATGTTTTAGCATTTTCATATCCAAGCCTACCAAAGCTGAAAGTGTTTAAAATGTACTATAGGGGAGGCACAATAGTTGAATCCTTACCCAAGCATTGTCGCACTCTTTGCAAGCAAAACTTTTTCCTTGCAACTAATAGTCTTCAATGCATGTTGTAACGCTAATTTTAATGTATTTCTTTCTTTCTCATGTTTCATAAATAAATTTCTCAAGAACGTGAAGGAAGGTTACATCATACGTTGAGTTTGTCTGTGGCTTTCAGATTTTGATCCACTGACTTATTCATCGAGTTAGAACAAGTGTCGTACAATCATCTGTCTCGAGTTTGAAAAGCTATGATTGTGATAAGTGGTATTAGAGCCAAATTGGCTAATTGACAGTTGAGGCAGAAAGATGTCGACTACGAAACAGACAAACATGACCCATAATGAACTATTGGTAGAAATCAAAGAGCAGATGCTCTACCTGGGGGAAGTTTCTGATTTCATCCGTTCCTTAGAAACACGACTTAATGAAATTTTGAAGAAAGCCAATGCTATTAATGCAGTGTCCGGTCGTTTGGACGGATTACCCATACAAGATTTGTTGACTAGAGTTGACACTCTATAGTCACGAATCATAAGAATTGGAAACGTCACCTACGAGCGTGGAGATAGTTAGTCGAGCTCTACTGTCCAGATGGAAGAATGAGTTATTGAGCTAGATAACTCCCACAAGAATATGTTGAAAATGATAAATGGAATGATAGAGGATTTTCAAGCTACTCTTGATGTCGTAAGGAATGAAATCACATAGGTGAACACGAAGGTGAACCTTACAATACAAACAATAGCAAATCAAGCTCTGGATGGAGGAGTAATTTTAGTTGGCAAAATAAAAATCTTTGAACCCAAGTCCTTCTGTGGGACAAGAGATGCAAAGGCGTTAGAAAACTTCATCTTTGATATCGAGCAATACAGAAGAAGCCAAAGTGATTCATTAGACCTGCAAAAGATTCCTATAAAGCCCAAGCCTTTTTATGGGAAGAAGAGAATATAAATTTATGATTGTGTGTCGACAAGCGTATCTTGAAGCAAGCCCTGATGGAAAGGCCAACTCTTGGGTCCATGGGTATGACCCAACTTGTTGAAGCTCATGTTGATGCGTTTGATTATGCATTGGGCGATGTGCTCGTGCAGAATGGACACCCCATCACATCTAAGAGTCAAAAGTTGAGGACCGCAGAAAAGAGTTATACGATGTTTGAAGAAGAAACGCTTGCCACAATACACTGTTTGTGGGATTGGAGATTGTATTCATGGAGATTTACTTATGTCAGAGAGAAGAACAACATTGTTACCAGCTTCTTCAATAGTCAACCGAAATTGGCTTCGAGTCAAGCAAAGAGGTAGAGAGACCTACCCAAACTTGATTTTGGGTTAGAACATAGGAAATGAGTGAGTAACCGGGCAGCTGATGCTCTTAGTTATAGAAATGATCATGTGATTCCGTGCATGTTGACTCATATACAGACATGTCAAATTGATGGCCCAATGTGGGACGCATTGAAGGAATCCTTGCAGAAAAACTCTGTCGCTCAAGATGATGTGAGTTTGGCTAAGGTCGGTAAGACAACAAAAGAATGAGATTCAGTGTGTTAATGCTGTGATGAGTTTGTCAATTGGCAGACACTCGATCAAGATTATTTGTGACGGACAATCTGTACTATCGCGCCTTGTTGATACCTCTATGTTAAGAAGAATCCTTAGGCTCGTAACATTCCAAGAAGTGGAAGCAGAAATCAGACATCACTCGAATCGGTCTAGAGGAAGCCTCATAGTGACAAAAATGTTGGCAGATAAGAAGCGTCGCCCGTTAGACTCTCGTGTGGAAGATTAGTTCCTTGTTAAACTACGACCTAAACAGATCGAAGACATAAAGATCATCACCTCATGAGAAGATATGAAGGACTAGCAGAAGTGGAAGAAATCCTTACGGAGAGTGAGGAAAGGTAGAAGACTCACGAAGAGGGTACATGAATTCCTAGTGAAGTGGAAGAACCTTCACGTGGAAAAGACAAGTTAAAGATATACCGAAGACCTCAAAGCGTAGAAGAAGAAAATTAAAGAATTTCAGCTTTGCCCGTCGATAGGGACGTCAACTGTTTAAGTGGGAGAGAATGTCACGATCATACTTGTCCAGGGTGTGTTCGCCTATGGCTGTATGCCCGAATACCCTCACTTTATCTTATCTTTATATCTTGTATTTAGTTTAGCTAGTTGCTTTCCATTTTAAGTCATAAAGCCTAGATGTGACATTTTGACATTTTCATATGCAAGCCTACCAGAGTTGAAAATGTTCAAAATGTACTATAGGGGAGACATAGTAGTTGAATCTCCGCCTAAGCATTGTTGCACTCTTTGCAAGCAAACCTTTTCCCTTGCAACTGATAGTCTTCAATGCATATTGTAACGTTGATTTCAATATATTTCTTTCTTTCTCACGTTTTATAAATAATTTTCTCAAGAATGCGAAGGAAGATTACATCATATGTCGAGTTTGTCTGTGACTTTCAGATTTTGATCATCTGACTTGTTGTCGAGTTAGAACAAGTGCTGCACGATTGTCTGTCCTGAGTTTGAAAGGCTACGATTGTGACACCCAACGGCCAGCATGCCATGACACTAATTTTATGGTTGTTTTGTTATTTTTGAAAATTTTGAGTGATGTTGACATATTTATGGATTAAGAGAATTAATTTAATCTATTCTTTTATATTTTAGCGCAAGACGAAATTGGAAGAATTTAGCCAAGGAGTTGAGCTAAGAGTCGTGAGTGACCTTTCAACCCTAAACTTATTTTAGAAATATTTATTTTATTTGTTTGAAATTGTTTATGAAATGTTTTGTGCATATAGCCTCAAGTCATAGAGGTTCTTTAGACATCTCTTGCCACGTAGCTTGTACTCAAAATGCCTAACATCTCCTCCTTGTCGCTTAACATACTTACGGTAGCATAGCTTGTCTTTGAAGGTTGTTTAAACAACCCTTGGCTGCCAAGTCTAACCTCAAAATACCTAGGACACCACCATTTAAAGGTTTTCAGACCCCATTTTTGTTGCCTTCTCTTGACACTTGGCCAACTTTTTCAAACTTTTCTTTCTTCCAACAACCATGACACCCTAATGATACACCAACGTTGAAAGTTAGTCTTCAACTAATCTCAAATCCAACTCATCCATTTGTTTCATTAGAAGACTTAGGAATGCTACAATTCGGGGTTTCCAAATTTTACTTGATGGAACTTGATAATTTTAACTTTGGTTGATATTACTCGAACTCTTTATGAAATTATAGAAGTTTTTCACATGGTTATTCTCATGTAATATTTTGATGAAGTTGATGTCATTCCATGTTGTTTAATGATAGTGTTGTAAATGTTATTGTATTTGAAATTGTGTAACAGGTTTATATAGTAAATAGATTTTATATTTTAATTAATGAAATACTTTTACAAGCATTTTCTATAAAGTCAGTAAATCATAGTTTTTTTGGATAAATATTAATTTAAACCCTAAATTTTATGGATTGTATCAATTTATACCCCAAACTAATAATTGTATCAATCTAAATCCTGAATTTTGGAGTTGTCTCAATTTAAATCCCAAACTAATAGTTCTATCAAATTGGACCTTAACTTTTTATAATTAGTGTATCAATTTAAATCTTTAACTTTTATAAATTATATCAATTTAAACCCTCAACTTTTATAAGTATCCAATTGAAACATAAATTTTGAGGGTTTATTTTTTCTCTCTCTTCTTCTTCTTTGAGTTTTCTTGTTCTTCTTCCGCTCTCTTATAATTGATGGGTTTAAATTGATACAATTATGGAAGTTAAAGGTTTAGATTGATAGACTTATGAAAGTTCAAAAGCTAACTTGATATAACTATTAATTTAGGGTTTAAATTGATACAAACCCAAAGCTTAGGATTGTAACTGATACAATTATCAAGTTTATGGTTTAAATTGATACAACTACAAAGTTCAGGGTTTAAATTGATATTTTTATTTTTTAAAAAACAAAAAATAATGTCAAATTTATAATGACGCAAAATATTGACTTTACCTAGGAAATATGTTGCAAAAGGTATTTGTAATGGTCACAAATTAACATTTAGCAACAATATTATATGTTGCTAAGACTTAACATTTAGAGGTGATGATATGATGTCACTGTAAAATTAAATAGTGAAAAAATAATATGTTACTAAAACTAGGTATTTAGTATTGCATTTATGGATACTGCAACAGTTCTAGGGATGTGGGGCTCAATATTGCTAATTGTAAGACCCTAATCCAAAGAAGGAACCCTTGCTAGAAGGACTATCGCGGACAAGTAAAGTACAGAATATTTCATGAGAAAAGGAACATGAAAAGAGGAAAGACAGATAAGAAACACCAAGTTGAAGTCCCATTGCAAGATGGTGAATAATGTAGTAAAAATGGTTGTCTAGAAAAGGTGTTAATGCAAAAAAATATGCATTTGAATGATTGCGCTAAAGATTGGCATTGTAAGAAGGAACATTGTGCCTAGGAAAGTCCTAGGTGTACTGTCGACAAGATTAAAGAGGTTTGTGAAGTGAAATAAATAATTGTGGCTTCCAGAAGAGATAAAGAGAGTTAGACAATTTAAAAATTTCTGTTTTCCAATGTGATAAGGTTGGCGTCTCAAGAGGGGATGTCCAATCGTCACGTACATGAGATGTATCAATTTTGAATTGGTTGCATGATTTGGTGAATTAGTAAGACAACACATGTAAAGCGTGAAAGTAACTTTGGGGGTAGATGGTCGCTATAAATAAGCTAGAAAATCTCAAAGAAGTAGTTGGAACTAGTATTGAAACTCTTGAAAGGAAAAGATAGTCAGAAGAAAGTTTCGAGTGTTGAGAGGTTGGTCATAAGTGCCTTTAAGCCAAGGAGAACCCTTAAAAGCAGAAGAGGCCAAGTGTTGTGTGAGTGATTTTTCTTTTATGAAAATGGTTTAATTTTCGATGTTTAAAAGATTGTTTGAATAATATCTATGTGAATAAGTCCACGTGTTGATAGATGAAAATTGTTTGAAAGCAATTTCTTCTGAACCTGTTGTTATGCATGTGTTGTATACCTTTAGATGTTATGATTTTTTGTTTGTAATTTTAACACCCCAAAACTATTATGTTAATTTTTTATAAATATATTTATTTTCAATATGTTGAATTTTGAGTGTTATTGGAGAAATTGTTTGAAATTTAGAAATTAAGTATTTTGAAAGGTTATGTAATTAATTTTTGGAATTAGAATTCTATTAATGTTTGATTGTTGGTTTGATTGGTATTGGTGAATTAAGTAGGTAAAGTTTAAATTTTTATGGAAAATTATTTATATGTATATATATTAAGTTGTGAAGGAATAAGAATAATCATATTATGGGATAATATAATTATTAAGAAAAATGTATTATATTTTTGGAAAAAGAGAGTTTAAAGGTGATGAAATGAGTTATTAATTGAGGAGAGAGAAGGAGTTGTTGTTTTATTGGAAAAAGAAAAGGAATAATAATAATGATAACTTGAAAAAAGGGAAGGAAATAAGGATAGTTATGTTATTATTTTTTTTTATTAAATAAGGCCTCTTATGAAGCGTGCAAAGAAGAAGATCCACTATTTGGTTCGTCAATAGCCCAGGCGTCGCGTGTTCTTCATTGAAGCTAGCCGTTGTTTGTCCGTGCCTCACTGATGATCGAGACGTTCTCTACCATCGAACGCCACCGCCTCCGTCGGTATCGCCTTCGTCACGTCGTCTAAATCTGAATCGGTTGGTTAGTGAAGCCTCCGTCGAGTCGCTCACGTGCAAGCAGTTCGGGCTGCCCCTCCTCGTGAAGCTGAGCCATGTTTCCTTCACCGAGTCGTGTGATTCGCGACCTCTTGCACGAGCCGTCTCTGTTTTCCAAGCCGCACGCGTGCTTCTTCCTCCTCCACGAGCTACGCGCCGGCGCCGATTGTCCTGTCGAGCCATCCCCTGTTTTGAAATCACTTTTGGTGAGTTTTTTCTTAGTATTGATTGGGTTTAGTACCCCTATTAATTACCTATTTTGTCCCAAGTAAGTTAAGTTATGAATTTAAGTTGATTTATGTTTGTTTGAAGGTTTAAGCATAATTTAAGGAATTGAGGCTGTGAATTTTTCCAATTAAGGTTGTGTTGGATTTAACCTTAATCTTGGGGTAAGTTTGGATAAGCTTGGTTGCCTAGTTAAACAGTAGGGTGATAGTGACAAAATTATTAATTTTAATTTTGTTCATGTTTAGGACTGAGTCTTGGGAGGAGTTGACTGACAACCAGTGAATTATTATCTTTAGCAAATCTCCAAGTAAGAGATTTTTCTATTAGACCTCATTTTGAAGTTGCATGTATGTTCTGTATTACTCAGTAGTGTAGCTAAGGGATATAACATGACTGTTTGAGATGACCTTATAAATGGTTACTCCGATAACCATATTATGATCTAGATACAGTATGACTGAGGCATGTTATGATTGAATATGCTATGTTTGAGAAATGTTTGACTGAGTAATGATATTGATGTTATGATATATATGTATAGGCTATAGTGTTATGTTAAATTTATCTGTTAGAGTCGTATCATATGGGTGACCCTTGGGATCACCACCTATGTATGCATGTGTAGCTAGTTCTAATATGTGATTTGATGGGATCACTTACAACCCGACTCTCCTTTAGGGTGAATCCTTCGAATTCATCGACAGCCTAGATGTGTGCCTACGAGACCACTGGATAGCGTGTGTTCGGAAGCACAATAGTATGAGGTACTTTATTATAAGACTCTAACGAGATGATATCAGACACATAGCGGGACTAATAATGGGTCTTACTGAGTATAAATTTATACTCATTTTTTTACATGTTTTATTCTTATAGGTAAAGGTAGATGTAAAGGCAAGCTGGCAAATGACAAGAAATAACCATGGTTTGCCATAGGGGATAGTTTCAGTTTACTGATGCATTTAGATTCCAATAATTTATATTCATAAACTTATTTTGAACAAGCATTTCTTTTTATATTTTTGGGCCCTAAACTAGTGTTTTAATTAGTTATTTTAAGTATTTATTTAGTTATTTTACCCCATTTTTATATATTTTATTATTTATTTTAACTAAATATTTAAAATATTTCCTTAAATTTTAGTATTTTTCTTGTATTTATAAATGAAAAGTTTATATTTACTTAAATGGTAATGACTTCAACTTAGTAGGAGAGTTGGGTCGTCACAGTAATATTGTGATGTTGATGCATGCTTTCTACATGATGGATGTGATGCTTGTGTGAAAGCGAAACTTTGGCCTTATTCTAGTGGTTTAGCTTCTATTATGTGGATTTATGAATCAAGGAAGTGGATCCAGAAAATCCCTGGATGCTGTAGATGGAGTAAGCATCACAGTATTTCAAAATGCAGGATGCTGAAGAGAGTGAATCTCAATAGTCTTGGTAAAGGAAGGATTCATGTTCCGAGGTGAACGAAATAAGTGAGCCCAAGTGGAGATGCATTAAAGGCTTGTGATTGTGATTTAGAAGTACTTGTGTGATTTCTTGTATTCTTCAAAAAGGTACTTCTAAAAGTCTCACTCACTAAGTCTTTTTTACTTACATTTTAAGTTTTCTCCTCTCTAGGTTGTTAGGCTTTAAGACTATGCGAAGACCAGTCTTGAGACTACATGACTAAGATAAGATGGAAAGACAGAGATGTTTGGTAATCTCATGCAGCATGAGAGCCGTGTCATCTTACCTTTTGTCTAAGGAGCCAATTGGAAGTGGGTTGCTCCTTAACATGAAAAGCTTAGTTTTGAGGGAAGGCGAGTACTACACTACAGTTGGTAAGGCCTAGCCCAACAGGTGAGAGAGCCAGAGGGCTAAGTTAGGAAAAGGAAGCCCTAAATGATATCTTTAGGATATGGGTCGTTGGACGTCCAAGGTAATGGAAGAAGTGGAGTCTTCACGCCTCGAAGTGCCCAACCTCAAGAAGTAGCGTCTAGTGAGATGGAAAGGAATAATGTGCATTGCTACACAATGAGGTGATCAGGCCAAGCGTCAAGGATAGAGTGGAGGGGCAGTTGTTAAGCGAAGGTCAAGTATTAGTGCCAAAAGAGTTCAAGAGATGCAAACTTGTAAAAGCGTTCAGTTAATAAAAAAAAAGTTTTGTATTCTTTCCGTGTACTTTGTGTCTATCATGTAGTTAGCTTCAAGGTTAAAGAGAATGCAGTATCAAGGAGAGAGTTAAGTTGTTCTGCTTACTAGGCGTTTAACGCATTACCTTGCAAGAAATACGCGATAAAGGTCTAAACAACACACCTCCACTTAGTTGTCGGAAGTGGCTTTGAGATGGGGCATGACACTAATACTCTTAGTGGTGTTTTTTAGTTTCAGCAACATTTTATCTGTATCATTAAACACTGAATTTCTTGTAATGCTCATTTTCCCTCCTATATCTCATTTTCTATTTTACAAAAAGAGGAAGATGAGCTTGTACTTCCCTAATCTTAGATCTAAGATTGGAAGAGAAAGAACCAATGGTGCTACCAAAAACATAGTGAGTTAGTTGGAAAAGTAAAGAACCAAAATGTAACCTAAATCAAGCTTTAGAAATTAAAGTGTATATATTTTTCCTAATGAATATCTTTATGCCACATGAACATAAATTTAAAAATATACAGTTAATATATTTAAACCACATCAACATAATAACTAATAACTAGCAACTCTACAAAGCTAATGGCATGGACCAAAAGTGTTAAAAGTGGGATAAAACAAGAGACTATGTCAAAACCTCAATGATTTATTAATTGGTGTTTTCTCTAAAATGTTTCAAGTTTGCTTTT
>JBBPDI010000032.1:14908447-14924247 GCA_037974545.1 Cucumis variabilis | reverse complement strand
ACATACAGTTCAACATGCTCATAACAATCTTCTCATCCACAAAAACATAGCCAATTATCTCAAACATCACATAACATGCTTCTACAACCTACTCGGCATAGCAATTTTATCTAAACTAGGATGCTCGAAGGCATTCCGTTAGTAAATTTACTTACCTCGAAAGTGAGCCCAAAAGCCAACAAATTTATTCTCTTCTTGTCTAATCAAAACCTTGAATCAAGCTCTAAAGTATAAAGCACGTTTAATTCCAATCATAAAGTCATAGCTCAATCTCAATTCAACTCAAACACAGCCAAGTCAATTACCACCAACGTTTGCCATATCCGAGATTTCACCATATTTAAGGGTTGAACACCAAATTACAACAATGAGGGGCTGGGTTGCGGGAGTTAGAAGAACTCCCGTCGTCTCCCGACGCCAATCGGGGTGCGTCGGGAATTCCCAATTAAAAACCACGAAGTCTATATTTCACAGATCTCATAAGTGGAAGAAGAGAAAAGTCGAGAGAAGAAGGCCGAATAGAACCGCGTAGATCGGAAACGTAACACCGCTGCCCGTGCCACCGCCGTCCAGATCGCATTCGTCCCTATTCTACAGTGCCGCCGCCGCCTACCCCGTTTCTTACGGTAGCGTATAAATTACTAATTTTGCCCTAAAAACCCTTTGTTTTGAAAATTGATTTGATGAATAGATTATTAGTTCTAGAAGTTGCACTAAAATCCTCCATGGAAATTGTTAGTTTGTGTAGCTGTGTTGTGAGAATCTCCCTAATTTGATGGGAGTTAGATGTTAGAATAAAATTTTATGATTATTCCTAATGTTAAACTTGGATCCGAAAAACTGTCGGTGGTAAAGGTTTGTTTAATGGGATGATTTTATAATGACTTGTGTTGTGATTTTTCAAATTTCATGTAATTGGATCGGTGAAGAAATGGAGAATAGAAGATGTAATGATAGACAGAAAACAAAATGGAAAGGAATAGAGATATTGAAGTGTTTAGATAGATGTTGGATATTAATGGAAAATGTTGTAAAGAATAACTCAATAACACTAAAAACTTAGGCAATTTTTGAAAACTAAAAGAAATTGTTTAGAAGTTAACTAAATTTTTGCAAACAAAAACTTAGTTTAACTGGTATTTATATGTGTAAAGATTAAGAGATTCGTAGTTTAAATCTTCTAACTCTATTTTCACTAACTTTTGATAATCAAATTTATTTATTTTTTTAGTTCTTTAACGATGAACAAGGATTTGATCAAACTTAGAAATAAAAAAACGCACACCAATAAGAGTGGCCAGTTCGTGAATCAAGCAACTGAGGATGCGCATGTAAGGTTATTTGGCATTGTGGTTTATTTTCTAGTTTAATTGAGTGCATAACTTAACTATTTGTGTGTGTAGAATCAAATGTTGGAATTACTATCAACACCCACTTCAGAAGGTTCTCAACCACTATTAGCGGACGAAATATGCGAGACAATTTTTTGTAGACGATCGAACTATTCAAAAGGTCTTGGTTGGGACCTCAAACACAAGTCAAAGAAGGGTGGTAGCAGTGCATCGAGTTTGGTGTCTCAAAAAGTGCATAGGGAGGTGAGGGAATTAAGAAATACCCTTGAGAGCTCACAATCCTGGATTGAAAAACAAAAACAAAGTCATAGGATTGAAAGAACAAATTCATATGATTGAAGAACAAAGTGATATGCTTGAAGAACAAAACCATGTGATTATAAAACAAAGCCATATGATTGAAGAACAAAATCATAGGTTTGAAGAAATGAAAAAAATGATTGAAGAAATGACAAAAATGATTGAAGAAATGACACGAGCACAAAGAGGACCTTGAAATTAAGGTGCGTATTTTTGAAATTTTATTTTCTTTTATCGATAGATAAATTTATTTCAAATATTGGTTTTGGCTGTCTTGTAGTTATAGTAGCCTTTAGTTGAACTTACATTTTGCATCTTTAGATATTAGGTTGTTATGGGATAATTTGATCATGGAGTGATTTTTTTTTTTGGTGGGGCTTAAACGTCACTTTGAAGGTTTCAATGTCATTGGTAACTTGGGTGGGCACGCGAAAGTTAGTTTTTGTAAGGAGTCTGTATTCTATTGTTGTTGCATTCGTACAAATAGTCAAAGTTGTTATGTTGAGTTCTTATGTGGTAGGTTGATGTTGGAGTGAGATTGTTGGGTTGTTATGGAATGGTAGGTTGATTATGGAGTTAGTTTGATCATTATTAGTGAAAAAAGTTTTGGTTTTTTGCATCAATTTTGGTTTATTTAAAGTTTAAACAATGTATTTACTTTCATTTGATTGTAGGTGTGGACTTGTTCGAATATGATGTCTGGCGATGAGAGATTATGTATTTTTTTTTATCTAATTATTGTTCCAAACGAACATTGTAAACAAACTCTCTTTTGTTTTTAATGAAATATGTTCTAATTTTATAAATTGAACTTTAGTATTTCAATGTAGTTATTAATTTTGAAAATTTTTTGTTTTAAATTTTATTGAATTTTAAATTGAATCAAAACTCAAAAAGGTGCCACAAGATACAAAAAAAAATGAAGATAATAATTAGTTAAAAAAAACAACTCCCAACGCACATAGTTGTCGGGAGTTGCAGCCCGATAATGCCCAACGCTTTAACTTACGCATCAAGATTATATCCTCACTCCTAACGCATCACACAGACATCGGGAAATCTAAATTCTTGACCCTAGAATGATGCATCAGAAGTTTAAACACCCAATGTCGTACTGATTGTGCGTCAGGGAGTTTATAAATTCTGATGCCCTGCATTCTCAACGTCGGCAAAGCCTCTCCCGACATTTTGTTCCCAACGTGGTCTCCACAGGCATTTAATTGTTGGAAGATTTTTTCTCAACGCCTTTTCGTATATATACCAATGATTTTGTGAATAAGGAGATCCCTCGTTTTTGTAGTGGATAGGAATGAGTTATTTTAATTATTCAACCCAATCTATTTATAATTTTCATGATGTGCTCGATTTTGGTTATAATGACATGGTAGAATTTATAATTTTCATGATGTGCACCTTTTTTGAAAATTTGTTACAATAGTTGTTCTCCATACATCTCACACAAGATCGACCATCGAGATTTAAAATTTAACTTTTTCAATGTTATTGAATTGGTTTTGTTTTCTCACTAAAATCTCAACCAGTATTAATCTGGGATCTAATTTTTCAAAAAAAAAATTATATAATTATTCCAAATCATATAGAAAATCTTAATTATTTTTTAAATTTTCTCAAAACTTGACTATCTCTATCAAATCTTATATCAAATTGTTACATTTTTTAGATATTCATCTTAATTTAAAAGTTCTTTAAAATCCAAATCTCAAATTGCGAATTTCATAAATCCAAATTCGGTTACACCACACTGGCGCTGCAAATGCCAAATGGCATCCAAGTCACCAAAATCTTGTTGACATCAATACATTATATCGATATAATAGATTAACCCAAGATCATTCATGCCAAATTGTCAAGAATAAATTACATACCTGATTCCATTGATGATGACTATAAAATGGCTCTTGCCTGATGGCTATAAAATGGTTATTGTCTTCCTCAACCAAAATCCTGAATGTCCTTAGTAAGATCTTTCTCTTGATAGGATACAAGAAGGACTTGAGTGCTTATTGTTTTGGTATATTGGGGATCATAGCCCTAAGTCTCTTTATATACTAGTTCAATTAGGATCCCCCATAAATCTTAATCAATCTAGGAATAGGTTTCTACCCATTTAATTCATCCATACTCAATTAGGAATCTTGGGCCTTGGTTAAATAGATCACATAATAGGTCTAATTTAATAAAATAATCCAATGTGATAAATTATTAATTTACATACATAGCCCATACTTTAATTAGACATATTATTTAAATATGTCTAACAATCTTCCACTTGGGCTATGTTTGTATTCCTAATATAATTAAATCTCTTGAACTTTAAGTGCACACAAACATGTTATTTTTTATACAACTAAGACATGTACAGCGAAAAAAGAATCGAAATTCTACCATAAATGCACTTAATTCATGAAAAAAAGCCCTAAATCGAAAAATAGGATTTTTAGAATACTCACATTCAAAGCTCTGTTTTTTTTTCGAACAACCACTAAAGTTGACCTACTATCCTCTGAACTCAAAACTGGGTTGTGGGACCCATTGGATGAAAGAATCGAGAGAGAGAAATAGATAGAAAAAGCAATAGGCTTGGTAATTTCCTTTCGTTTTTTTAGGGTCTTTAACTCATATAGCCTAAATTGTTATATGATATTACAAGAAAAACTCAATTTACTAATAATTTTCACAAAAGTCCCAAATGGGCCACTATATTACACAAAAGTAGGCCTAAATTACATCTTTGCCCATTTGGTATTATTTAATTGATTTAAAAAAAAAGAATCAAGAATCGCTCTATCCTACCTCCATTCTAATTGCAGAAATACACGTTGTAATTGAGAAATATCAGAGGTTTCGATAGTGAAGAAGGAGACAATCGACGGCCGACAGCTTCATTACTTTTCCGACGGAAACTGGGAAGAAATTTCGAGGTTAGGTTGTATATATTCAATGCATACGGTACATTAGGTATATTATGTATATTCAAGATATTGGACTAAATAGGCAACGAAACAAAACTGTAATTTTGCATGTGGTAGATTCTAGGGTTTATTGAGGTTTCAGCATTAAGAAGATGACTTTCTAGGACCGTCGCATTTTGTTATTCTCCTAAAGATATTGGGTATAAACATTAGGTTCATTGGATATATTTTTTATGTTCGAATTGTGGACCAAAATCGAAAACGTAATTTTGATTGTGACATATTCTGATGTTTATTGAGAATCTAAGTTATTAAAACAACTGCATTGTGAATTTTAGGGCGTAACTGAAATGTACTATGAGTTTCTTTAACTTACATTGTGATTTAAATATTAACAAATAATTACTCTAGGTTGATTGACAATGCAATGTGCTTTCATATTTTAAATGTTGGCAGTGTAGAAAATGGTAAGACGAAGTGAAAGATGTTAGGTCCAGGAGTAAGAAAGTAAGATCAAACGAAGATAATCCAATCATTGTCGATGATGCTGAGGTATATTTAATATTAACTGTTATAAGATGTTACTTTATTGATGTTTAATATGTAAATATATTTTAATTATATTGTATTCATCTATATCATAGGATGAAAAGATAACAAGTTCTCAAGAGACTTATGAAGATAATCAAATGGAATACAAACCTATACAAACAGTGTACCCAGGTGAGAATGAATATGATATAACAGGACCAAATGACACTCAAATTTTTCTCTACGATGAGAACTTAGCAATGAAAAGAAAAATAAAGGTAGAAACGCTAGTTCAGAAAATGGATGCACAAGAAAGAGAGGTTAGTTAATTGTTGTATATATGTTAAAAACCTAATGTTAAGAGATGTTAGTTAATCTGTATATATATAAATATTGTGGTATATATGTTATAAACAAGAATAATTAGGCGCTGATATGAGGTATATTTATTAATGTATTGGTATATCATCTTATATTAGAAATCAGAAGGATCAAAGAACACTGAACTACGTTTCAAAGAAAGTTCTGAATTAGATGAGGTGTATTTTATTAGAAGCAATATTATTTTTATTATTATGGTTAAGTAGTTATAGGTATATTTGACATATATGATGTATATTTGACAGGATAATGTACTGATAATTAAAAGAAAGTTCTATAGAGAAATGAAAAAGTCGAAAAGAATATTTCAAGAAACTAAGATGAAGAAGAGAAAGTTATCAGTTGAGGACAAAGCAAAATAAGTACATACTGGAAAGAAAAGAAAAGTGCAAGAAGGTTTGAAAAGAAGTGTAGAGAAATCAAATACAACAAAGAAAACGAAAGTGCAAAAAAGTTTGAAAAGAAGTGGAGAACCAAAAAAGGTATTTTATATATATACTCATTTATATCATTTGATACATACACTGACTTATAATTATGATTTATTATATTGTAATGAATATTTATAATGTTCATAGAAAGCAAATATGAAAAATAGGACTGCAGAAAAGAGGGAAGCAAATAATGATTTGAACGAGGTAATTTTTGTCATATATCATATATGTTGTAAAATAGATATAATAAGACAGGAATAATAACATGTCTTATTATGAATGTTTATAGGTTGCACCATTAATCCTGAAAAGGAATAAATGGTCTAGATCACATAAACTTAGTATATATGGACGTTTAGATGTGATTACGAACATAAAAAAACTGAATAGGGAACATCAAGACATATTTAGGAGTTCTTCCTTTGGTTCTTTCCTTGATTTAAAAAAACCAAATTCCAAAGCCAATTGCTATATCATATTATAAGAAGGCAATGTACCTTGACAAAGGAAGATGAACTTTGGTTCAAATTTGAAGGTAATATAGCTAAGTTTGGGATAAGAGAATATAAAGCAATAATTGGATTGAATTGTGGACCATTACCACAAGTTAACATGGACAAACTGAATGATAGATTTTTAGGAAAGTATTTTAGAAATGTGGATAGTATATCGAGGTCAAGGTTGACATACATCTTCAATAACTCAAAAAAAGTAAAAGATGAAGACAAACTGAAGATAACAAAAATATACTTCCTAGAAAACTTTCTACTGAAAATAATTAACAACTAGGGTAGATGTTGAGCACATAAAATTGGTTGATGATGAAATCCAATTTGATACTTACCCATGGGGAAGAATAGAGTATCACATTGTGATAGATTCAATCAAGAAGTCTATCAAAAACTCTTCAGCTCTAGCAGTAGGAATTTCTGGATTTGTTTATGCACTTTTGGTTTGGGCATATGAATGTATACCACTATTGAGTAGACCTTCCATGTTCTCTGCTAAAAGAGTTGGTAATAGCAATTTGTGCATGCTAAACTAGGTTGTTGATACACATCCAGAGTGGAAGGAATTGGCTGAAAGGGTATTTAACAATGATCAGGTAATGCACTAAGTTTAAGTAAATTGTAAAATCTTCAAATTCAATATGTATATATACAATATACAAAAATATACTTATATACAATACGTTTTAAATTTCAACAGTTTGTGTTCAAGGGGTTGTTTCCTGATGAAGATTTTATGGAATGAAGTATGTTCCATGGTACTGAAACCAGAAATTTCGAAATATGAGAATGCTCTAAAGAATCTGAGGGTATTAACACTCAGATTCCTGAGTATTTTCTAAAAATTCAGGAAATAATGATGGCATACAATGAAGAATTAAATAACAAGTTGGACAAACTGATTGGAGAGGTTGAAGAGATTAAAAAAACATTGACTAATTAAAGTACTTCAACTATTGAAGAAGAAAATTTGGAAGATAGGGATGAGGATCATGATGGAGGAAATGGTGAAATAGATGACAAATTGGTGGACGATGGAGAAGATGGTAATACAAAAAATATTAATATGGATGAATAAATAGTGACAATGAACCTGCAAGGGTATGTTGTTATGACTGGTATATGTAAAGTTTTTTATTTGAAACACGTATGTAAATTATATATATACTATTGTGTATATATTCTTGATTAACAGGACGGAAAAAACGAGAGCTTTGATGACATGGCATACAACATAGCTCTACTAAGGGAAGTAGAACAAATAGAAAAAGAAGCACTGAAAATGAAGGTTATTACTTTTCTTAAATGATTGATGTATTATTGATTTCTGAATTAAAACGTAGTAAAAATAACATTAGATTTATGTTTATAATGTTTGTTGCAGACCAAGAAATTGGAAAAAAAACATAATCAGCAAAGAGGAGCTGTGAAAAATAATACAATAAAGGTATGTATAAGATAAATGTTTTAAATATATGACATATACTATATTCTATATACCATGATAAGATTGGAATGAATAATTAGGAAAGTGAAAGAGAAATTTTTGCTTATAAGCAAGCAGTGAGGAGGAGCCTAAGGAGAGGAAATCAACCATAAAAATTATTGAGGTCACCATTCACAACCAAATTTGGATCCGCAGAGCCAAAGAAGGAAAAATTAGAAATCATTAGTCAAGGGTTCAAAGGTCCAAGTTTCAAATTATTATCACAAGGACTTTAGTAATTTTAAGTTGGATAGGATAGAGTTAATGTTGAAGGTTATGTGATGAAGAAAAACTTTAATTTTTGTATTCATTTTCATGTACTTTTGGTTATGATTAATTGGTACACGGTTAGTATTATGCAAACACTGAGACGTTAAAGGCATATATTATTTATATGATGCAATATATTGTTATATGGTGTTCATTGTTCATAGAATTTTATGACATATTGTTTGAATGTGGATAAAATATTGAATATAAATCTTATAAGTATATTTAAAACAAGTTGTAATTCTTATAAGTGATGGTCTGTTTTTTAGATTTAATGCAATGTTATAGCAGTGTTATAAAATTTTGATGATGTTATAGCAATGTTATTTGTATGAGAAAGTGTATGATTACAGAGAACATAATAAGTTGTTTTTGTTATTCAATATATTTGTCATAATATGAAGTATATTAATGATGTAAACTTCTTACAAAACCATGAAACACAAACATTAATGATCATAAACAATATTGTATTGAGGAACTAATAGTTTATGATAACTTGTTTACAAGAACATGGATGAGTGAACTTTATTATTAGTATATTAAGATTATTTTATTTTATATATGTAATACATGTCCTCAGTAAAACGAATATATGATAGTGGTATTGCATATGGAAATTAATATAAAAAATTAGAAATAATTAAATTAAATTCAAAACTAATTTACAAATAAACGTAATTAAAGTTTTAAACGATAATTAAAAATTCTAATATAAAAAAAATGATAAACTAACTAGGTAAGGAAATTTTGCATCGCTTTCTGTTACGCCCATAATGTCCACAACGGTCACATTTTACACGTCTCTTGAACTCCATTTTAGAAAGGATTCTAATCTTCTTGGGTCTACCAACTGTACGTTTTACATTCGGTGGGAAGATGACAATGGATGAAACATCATCAGGTACTTGCCATTATCGATGATCACCTAAAGGGTTAATTAATTTTCCATAGATTGAATTCAGTGTGATGTTCAAATAATAATGTGAAACATATGGTTTTATTTACAGATGCATCATGGTAAAAACAGCACATGCATGAGCACAAGGTATTTGCAATATATCTCACATCCTACAAATACAAATCTTCAAAGGCAAGTACACAACATATTGAGATATGTCATGTATGACCTGGTGTTTTATATTGTTGACTGGATTGACCTACATATATAATTAAATATAGAAAATAATTAGGTATATAAATAATAAGACGATGTATATATAAACCTTCAATTTAGAATATAAGTTAAATATACCTTCACAAATCGATTAACTTCAATTTGTTCTCTTATAATACCTTCAACTATTTTTGTAAAATCTGTAACTTGATAGCCTACTTCATTTCTACGCTAAAAAAAACCATCTTTGCAACATTATTCTCAATATCTCAAGCATTGAACATATTGGCTACTCCCTAGCCTTGATTATTGCATTATTCAGACTCTCTGATATGTTAGTAGTCATGATATTATATCTACTAAGGGGTGAGTAAGCACGAGACCACCTAGAAAATCCAATCGATTGTAACTCCTCACGTATACCAGGTGCATTAGATTCCAACAAATGCATTTGTTGTTCAAAATCAACAACATTGTAAGTCTTGCCACATGCATGAAACACGGTATCGACTATTGATCTATACTTCAACTTCAAGTTCTTAAGTAAATGAACCAGACACATGCAATGTAGAACATTGGGAAATACCACCTCTATCGCTTTGCATATACTTTTATGTCGGTCAGATACTATGACAATGTCATTCCTACAATCAATGATTCGCTTCAGTTGATTACAAAACCACGTCCAAGAGAAATCATTTTTAGAATTGACTACACAAAAAGCTAGTGGTAATATTTGATCATTGGCATCAGGACTTGAAGCAGATAAAAGAGTACCCTCATACTTATTCTTCATGCTTGTTCCATCAATAGATATGACTAGACGACAATGTTGCCAAGAAGCAATAGAAGCATGTAATTCCATGAAAAAATATAGAAATCTACCATCGGTATCAACTCGGTATTCAACAATAGAACCTATGAACATAATAAATATTAACATTAAAGACCCACAAATTGTTAATGACAAATAAATTACATAGGCAGTTATGTATATTATTAATATGCATGGATTGTTAAGATTCAACATGTAAGCAAATTTGGCTACCATCTTGTAGGAATCCTCCAGAGAACCTCTAATCTCATCCAACGCAGCCTCACGTGCACGCCATGCTTTTTGGTAAGATATGCTTAAGTCATGTTCAACACGAACATAATGAACTATATCTTTGGGAGTAGACAATTTTGAACCAGCTAAACTTATTTTGTTTTTTATCAAGTCCTTAATAATCGTAAAGGTAGCTTGTCTATGATCTGTAAGTGGAACATCTACTGAACATGTATGTCCATAATCGAACCTAGTAAGAACCCATAATGTCATATCACCATGAAAACAACAAGAAGCACGCAATGACCATTGACAATCTTCAATTACGCACTGTAAAATCAACACCTCCTTGTTTGATTTCACTGTAACGTATTGAAAATTATCTCTAATAGCAATGACTTGAACATACTATTTCAATAAAGATTTGGTGCTAAACATGTCCTGGTTTTTTAGTGCAAAGTTGGAATCTATCTTAGACATATCTATGGTTTCAAAAAAAGACCCCCATTTGAATGGATTTCAGTTTGAAATTAACTTGAGGACGATGAACCCAAAGAAATAGCTAACATTAACTTGAGGACGATGAATCCAAAGAAATAGCTAAAAGGCCAACACAATGAACAATATGTTGTTCGACGTTCGATGTTATTATATGGTAAACTCATTTAACATCGTTGTCATTCTTTATTGACATATTTTTCTTAAGACATTCTATAGGACCTAAGCAAAGGTATAAATCAAAATTGTTCATATCAATAAAACTACCTAACTTGGATCTAAGGACATTGGACAATTAAGTATATGACATATGTTTATTAACTACTATTTCAGACATACTATAACTAAAGTAATTGTTAGTTTCGTTGAAAAAACCATCGAAGTAAACTGCAATAGTGATCATCCTGACACAAAAATATTACAACTATATGTTATTAAATAGTATAATTGTAAATAAGATGTGGTATATATATAATAAAACATCAAATAAAACTATTATATCTTACGGGTAATTTAAAAAAATAATATAAATGTAAATAAGATGTGGTATATATATAATAAATCACATATACAACCTATTATATTTTGTGGTAATATTATAAAACTAATATAATTGTAAATAATATGTGGTATATATATAATAAATCACATTAGAAAACGATTATTTCTTACGTGTATATCATTAGATTAGACTATATATAAGTCAATGATATACTATCATTGTATACTCTAGTTTACTACTATTTATTATGTAGTTACGGTATAATAATAAAAATTTACCTGTGACAAACAACACATGATTTATTGTATAATATGTGTACTATATATGTGTTCTTGTAATTAATGGAACGTATAATAATTAGAATAATTGAGAAAGAATACTAACCAAAAGTTTAATGACAACAAAAGGATAAAATAATGATTCTAATTAAGAAAATAAATTTTAATTTAGGACATTTGTGAAATTTCATATTCAATTTATGTCTTTTCTCTAAATCTTTCTATAATGAACTTCCATAATTTTCCATATTAGAATAGATTTTGTTTTATACTTGATTGAAAAAATATTTTCAATTAATTACCATAATAATTATACACATCAACGTAAGGAAGTTACGGAAATAATAATAAATTCAAAGTATTTTCAATAAGAAAATCATTCAAATATTATTATGAATATAATATCTAATTAATAATGATTGTAAGGTTAGTATTGTCCAAAAATTATAGAATTTCCTAATTAAGAAAATAAATTATAATTTAGGACATTTGTGAAAATTCATATTCAATATATGTTTTTTCTCTAAATCTTTCTTTTTTTTAGGATACTTGCAAATTTAGCAATTAGTCAAATTAGGGATTTTCATGCAAAATTGCATGTCTGTGCAATATTAAAACCCAACAACTCAAAGTCCATTTTCTCTAGTGGACCTTTTGTCTTCATAAAAAAAGACAACATCTAGCCCACGGGAGTTAGTGGGATTATCAAACAAAATATTGGATTTTTTCACTAACTTTGGTCAAAGAGCAAAATAGTCTTTTGGTCAAAAGTCAAAGTTTGACTTTTCAAACCTAAAGTCAACATTTTGACTTTTTATTATTCTATCCAATTTGACTAATTTTGACCTTCCGAGCATGAATCCACATTCATTTTCTCAAAATTCAAATCATATTTGAATATATTGTTGGTCAAAGTTTGACTTTTCAAAGTCAAAAGCAACATTTTGACTTTTACAACTTTGACTATTTCTATCATTTCTGAGCTTTCGAGTATGAATCTGTATTCATATTTATAATATTTAAATCCTATTTAAACATAAAGTTCTATTTCTAATCTGAATTCCGACGGCTATATCACATATACTTGTCGGTTTCTCTCTCTTCTCCCAATTCGAACAATTCGACTTATTCCATCACACTGTTCTAAGTTTATTCCATATGAGCTAGCAGGGGAACCTAATGGACCTATAGATCATGGGCTCTTGGAGATTAAATGGCTAAATTCTTTTAGACCGAGTTAATCAACATTCGTTAACTAACGGGTCATACTACTAAAGTCCCGTAGTTACACTCCCCTTACTATAGATATATTTGTGTCCATTTGATAAAACCATGATCAGTAAGTTAATCTTTCACAAGTTGTTCGTAACCTCGGTTGGGTCAAAATACCATTTTACCCCTGAGACTACATCTTGCTCCTTAAGTCCCACTAATCCACTATTGAACAATTGGTTAAAGGTATCTATAAACTTAATCCCTCTTGGGCCAATGAGAGGGTGGGACCCCTTGTTCAAGACTTGGATTCAATACTTAAGAGAACAACTTATCTACTAACCCTAAAGCGGGTAGGAATGAATTCCGTCTTACATCATATATCTCCAGTTATCCACCTGATCTTACCCCTGAAATGGAAGGCTAATTGGGCCAACGCTGATGAGTTGCCCTCACGTATGTAGATCTAAGGATAATATCGTGTGAACAGAAGTTTATAGTTAGCTCAGGATTAAGATTAAGTAACTAGGTCATCAATAATCAAGATAGTTAATTTTAAACATTAAACGGTGTTACAACGTAAAAGTGACTATTTCATGGTTCAGTCTTATGTAAATACTTTATATAGGATGAAGATTTTGCTAAAGATTTTGAAAGATTACATAAAAAAAAGTTAGCAATTATGTGGTAATATGGAAGATATACGAAGAAGACCCAAAAAATCAATATCTTAGAAAAAAAAAATTTTAAACTAAATCTTGCTATCTAATTTTCCAAGATGAACCAAGGAAAAAGTATTTGAACAATTTTTAAAAAGTAAACCTATTATTTACTGGAAAACCTCATGTACATTATTTCTTACAATTTCCCAATTATTACCTTCACATAAAGCTTCTCTCTCTAAGAAGTTTGCTACATGTTTGTGAGGCTAAATTATACAAAAATGTCCTCAATTTGTGGTCAGTATTAAAAGTATCCTTAAACCTAAAAGGGTTCAAAATATTGTTATCATTGATTTTAGTTGGAAACCATAAAAGTTTTTTTCAAAAAAACACTCCTATTATTTAAAAGTTTTATAAATATTCTTAAACTAAAAAAAATGTTAAAAAATATTCTCATCAATCCAATTCTCACCAAATTTCTTAGCATTTAAAATAAAAACTAAAACTTTAAGTTAGAACCATAGTTTTAAATTTATTTAACTATTGATGATAAGAGTATTTTTTAACCCTTATCATAAATACCATTATCGTTACCTTTATCATAATTTTCTATCCAAAAGTAACTATGAAGATATTTTTTAACCATTTTTTTATTAAAGTTTTAAAGGCATTATTGAAAGTTTTGACCTTTTTATCACTCTAATCTTTTAGATTTTTAAATAAAATATCGTACAACTTTTCCAATGTATTCTCTAATTTTCTCTCTTTGTTTGTCTCTACTTTCTTCATTTCTAACGAAATAATCAATTTTCTAAAACTTTTTTGACGAATGAATATTCATTATATACTATCTTTTTCTACACAAGCATGTTCCATTATTGTCCTTGTATCCCGTGGACTTGAAATATACATTGAATCACCGCAACCTATCATCAAATAACTTAAAAGACACGTACATTCAAAACGATTGTATATTATCCACAGAAGAGTAATATAGGCATTTATCATAAATATCAAGGTAAAACTGTTGTACAAAGTTTCTCCCAAATAGATTACCAATAAATTTATTTTATCTTGTATTTTACTTGAAAATGAAATCTTTTCAATAACAGTTATCTCAATTGTAGAAAGAAAGGGTTCCTTTAACAGTAAATGTCAAATAAATCCAACTTTTCACGTTTGCTTTATTTATTTATTATATTTTTAAAAAAATAATGAGTAATTATTAAAAAATACTATTAAATACACTTGAAAAACACACAATAAATTGGACAATCGCCTCACCATTTAACTTAACAAATTGGACACAAATGGAACAAACATATAAACTAACCAGCGAAATGATCTCCTTTGCTTCTGTATAATTGATTAAACACGTCGACTAAGTAATAGATTTTCAAAATTTTGATCACTTGAGATCATGGGTAGCTCAAATCTAATCCTCAGCTAAGGAGTTAAGACCAAATCATTCTACCATTTGCCTCACAACAACAAAATTTCCCAAGGCACAACAAAAAAAGAGCCTAACTATGACACAGCCGTCTCTGTTGGTGCTTTAGCCTTTCGCGACCGCTTTCGTTTTCGAGTACGCTTTTGAGCCACATTATCATCATCCTTCTTCTGATACACAAAAAAAAATAAAGTAATTCAATCACAACCACAAACACATGTATATGTTCATATAAATATAAGATGATAATTATAATGTGTTTAGAGAAGCAAGATGTAACTAAAGAAAAAAATAACAAAAAAACTTGCATTCCCAGGAGTATATCATCGGGGAAAATGAATCTTTACGAACTTTCTAAGAAATCGCTCTCAAAAAAACTACTAGAATATTAGCCTTGTTTAATAATAACCATTTTATTTTATGTTTTCTGATTTTTAATAATAAGTTTAAAAACACTTCTTCTATAGCTTTTTTGCTTTATTATTCACTTCTTAAACATGTTTTCTTAAGACTTCCTTATATTCGGCCAAGAAATTCTCATTTCAACATTTCATACTAAAATCTCCATCTTATTTTTAGAATATACTACTAGACATTCAGAAGAACTAAAAATGAAAATGACAAAAAAAATGAATGAAAATATTACCTTCCCTGAAACTGGATGTTGACTTGGTTTAACCTTTTTCTTCAAACATGAAAGAGGGTTTGGACCCTACAAAATGAAAGTGCATTCATAAATCAAGAAAACTAGTTTGCTGTCATATTCATGTAACAATTGAAACCAGGAACAGACTGGCACCATAAACAATAAATAGCATTGTCTCATAGTAAATTTTA
>JBBPDI010000032.1:14863804-14882731 GCA_037974545.1 Cucumis variabilis | reverse complement strand
CAGTCTCCCAGAGCATGGTTTGACAGATTCACTACCTTTGTCAAGTCCCAAGGATATAGTCAGGGACACTCTGATCACACTTTATTTACAAAGATTTCCAAGACAGGGAAGATTGCTGTTCTAATAGTTTATGTGGATGAAATTGTTTTGACTGGAGATGATCAGGCAGAAATCAGTCAATTAAAGCAGAGAATGGACTTAATCATTTGAGAACATGTGTGTATTATTGAAAAATTAGTAATGTCTCACATAGAGTCTCACATGATTTCTAATAATGTTTCTGTATATATAACACAAAACTCAACTAGGACCAAAAGAAAAGTTAAAAACAGATGGGCATGGTTGTTAATTAGGAGGAAATGGAAAAATAACCTAAACCCTAGTCTCAAACAAGTAAGTAGAGAAAAGTAACCAGAATCAAAACCCAATGGAAGCAACTGAAAGCATAAAATTGGGACTGCAAGTAAGTAGAAGAAAGAAAGAAGGAAGGAATTAAAGGAAAGACATGAGAGATTACCAGATTCAGGGTAGATGAGATTGAAATCCAAATGGAAATGAAAATTGACCAATCTTAGATAGGTGTAGACCGGCAAGGAATTTGGGCATCCAATGGGCAAATTGAAACAAGGCTTCCTCACAACAAGAGTGGACCCTTCTTCTGCTTTCCCACTCATTTGCTCCACAAATTGAGAATCTTTGGAAGTTTTGTAAGATAAGGTTAAGTTTAGGTGGAAGGTTTTTAGGAGAGCTGATGAAGACAAAGGGGATTCTATGTTCTTCATTGAACAAAAAATTACAGGAAATCTTTTATTCGATGAAGAAGCAGCAGTCTCCACAGTCTTCTTCTACCCGCTTATCACCCTCCGACTCGATCCATTCCCGCAGACCAAAGAATTACATCGCAAAACCCTAGCTTTCCGTACTCTAAATTTGCTACTGGCGCCAAAGATCGAGAAAAATAGCCTTCCAGATGACTCAAAGTGTCTCTATAAGTGAAAATGATTGCTCAGTAAGACCGTAAACATCATTAGCGTATGCAGAGATTCAATGAGAATCACGACAAAGACGGCGAGGGTGCGATCTTGAGTGGCGAAGAAGATGGAAGTGGTGATGAACGCAGTAAGATGGAAGTCTTTTTCGACGATGAAAACAGATGAATGCACAGATGAATGTGAAGGGAAGGCTAGGTGAACGTTTGAAATTTTGGGTGGAGAAGGGACAAAGTTACGGTGGATTATGTTTAATTAAGAAAAGGGGAAGTGATCTAAAAGGAGCTGCGTTTTGTGAAATAATATTAACACAATAATTTTTTAGAAATTTCTTGACGTTTTTAAAACGTAAAAAAACAAAATTATAAATTAAACGTCAATGATTTTTTAGAATTATCTCGACATTTTAAAAATGTCAAATTTTTTTAATAAATTTTTTGACGTTTTTAAAACGTTGAGGAAAACTATATATTATTGATGTTTAAAAAACGTCACGAATGTTGAATTCATAAACATTCTTGTCCTTTTCATTTTAAGAACGTAAAAAAATTAATAGATATTTCTTGATGTTTAAAAACGTCAAGGAAAAATACATCTTACTTGACGTTTAATAAACATCAAGAAAGTTGAAAACTGGCATTTCATAAAAATTCTTGACGTTTTTATTTGAAATCACATCTTTCTTGACGTTTTTTTCCAAAAACGTCAAGAAAGGAAAATTGCAACCGTCAAGAGAGCCTATTTTTGTAGTAGTGAAACATTAATGCGTTTTTATAATTTCATTTTTTGAGTTGGACTTATATTTAGCCCTTTTTGTAACTATACTTTGTATCCCCTATGATTTATTGAATATATATAAGGAGATAACGAGAGTGCTAAAAAAGTGTCCACCTATTGGGGATGCTTGGGTGCACCTACTTACTCACATTGGTATCCTTTTCTAAAAAGACTAGGGTTTCACTTTTGTTTAAAAAAAAAAAGTAAAAACATTAATTTATGGCCCTCTTTGTTCAAATTCTTAAGAAAACCTAGCCCCCTAACTCACTTTCTCTTCCACACATGTAGACCCACCATAAAACCCTTAACCTTCAACTTGTTGCCGATCAATACCATCTCTGTTGTGTGTTGTCATTCATCTATCGTCGATCTCGTCCTTCTGCAGCGCTCAAGTAGCCAAATGTTGAGGTAAGGTCACATCATCTCTCTCGGTCATCTCACATCTCTTCTTCCTGAGTCACGATTGCACCACAGCCACCACTCACGTCACCATAGTTGGATTTGTCCTCATCGTCGTTTGGTTGCGAAAAGAGACAACCAAACAGTGCTTAAGGTGTTTATGCTAATTTGTTGGGTTTTCAATAAAGTTTTCGATTTTAGTTGTGGGATTGACTTTAAATTAGTTACCACATGTTTATATTCAAGGTTAGGATTTAGAGTTTGAGTAAGGTTATGTGAATCTTACTTCCGTTGGACTTTTAGTCCAAGATGCCCTATAAATCTTGCTTTTTAGTGTGAAGTAACAAATGTAAAAGTCGATAATCCTATGATTACCGTCTGATAACCCTCCGAAAGCCCTATAATTATTATTTGATAGCCGTCTGTTATCACTAATTTTGCCATATTTGCAATATGCAAAAAAAAAAAAGTGTCGTGAGCTATTTTTTAAAATGTTTTTGTCATTGGATGCAATTTATCTAATTTTTTGTATTGCCCCTTTGGGGACGTTCCATAGTTTTCTTGTAATTAGTTTCTTTGTAAAAACACTATCTATTTTATTGCTATTTATACTTCTTATTTATTTGAACTAATTTTTGTGTTAAAAAAGAACTAATTAGTTGATGGTGAAAAACACGTGTAATGACAAGATTCAAAGAACTATCAAGACATGTAATATATTGGCAATAATAAAGTCACAAAATCTAAGATTGTATATGTGACAATAAAAATATGTCGTGATAGACATTTGATGACATAAAACATTTGTTATGGTTCAAATATTCTTGACAATAAAATGTCATGATTTTCATATTCTTAACAGAAAAAACATGTCACACTAATTTTTTTTTTTTTTTACATTTTAAAATTCTCATGCATACATATAACACTACAGAAAATACCCCATTTTGAAACAATTTGTGATAATAATTATGTCTTGACATTTTATGATTGTCGGTAATTATTTTTTTATTGACACTTATTTTCATTACGATAAGGCCAAATGTGACATTTTTTACAACTGTCATCGATAATCTTACTTTTAAAGTCGATATACGAATTGTAAATCTGGCAGATTTTAAATGTCATGGTAGTCTAATTTTCTTTGTATAGAGAAAAACTAATTAAAAAACTGAGATTGACTTATTTTAGAAGTTATTATAATATATTATGGTTTAGGATCAGAGGATTTGAGCGCAAGAGTGACGGGCAAGACAAAACGAAGTAGGAAAGAGAGGAAGAGAATGTCATGAACGGATCAGAGAAGGGAAGTGGGATGTGCGTGGCTTTGTCACATGGAAAGAGATCTGGACGGAGGCCAGAGGACCCACGATCTGTTGGAGTTGGAGGCACAATGCACAATGTGGAGACACACCGAACAACATGAGTTGAGAGTCGAACAACTGGGCGTTGAACCTATTTGGATGAGCACATATCTAGAGCCACCCAAGATTTGCTCTACTACCATAATTGTTAATTTTGGATACTATTATTGAATATTAACTTCAATACATCATAATAAAGGACGTTTGAAAAATAGCAAAAAAATTTATGATAATAGAATCATGTTCACTACATTTTTTAAATTACAAAAATAGCAAATTTAAAAACAAATAACTCTCTAATAGCTCAGTAATAGGTCTTTGATACTCCTCTGATAGCTCTATGATATATTTAATTACTTGTTATATTTACAATATGCAAAATAAAAGTACTATGAATCATTTCTTTAAATTTTTATTTTTATTTTTATTTTTTGTCATCTGATATAATTTCTCTCCTAAAATAACATAATTACGTTACAAAATAAATATACTCATAAAATACAATAATAATAATAAAAAACCATAACATTAAAGAAAAATAATAGAAAAGACAAATATTAATTACGAAAAAATGAAATTCTTTTACCAATACATGTTGAACTATTACTTTTATTATTAAGGGGCATTTTTAAAAACAATAAAATAAATTAAAATATTTACTAGTTATAGCAAAATTTTGGATTCTATCACTGATAGTCTTTTATCATTGTAGCATATCAATGACTATCAATGAGAGAATTTGCTATAGATTGTAAATATTTTGTAAAATCTACTATTTTTAAAATTTTTCCTATTATTTGTATATACAATTTGTTTCATCCAAGTTTTTAAATTTTTTATAATTCTGATAGAACCACAAGAAAACCAAAAAAAAAAAAAAGAAATATATATATATATATATATAAAAGCATATCTATCGATATAATCTCCCAGCTTTTGGAAATAGAGACTTCTTTTTGGCTCCAATTTTGTGGACAGTTGAGTCGGAACATTTTGAACCGTTAAAATTTATTTTGGACAGATCTGCCTGTCCTCTCTATCCGCTTTTTAAGACCCAATCTTTCAAAGACTTTTTTGTTCACCTAAATTCAAACACGTGCAATTCAATGGACACACGTATTTTTATCCACCTTAATTAATAATACACCTTAATTGTATCCACCTTAATTGTAACCATTTAATAATACATCTTAATAATAATCAATTATATGAAACATAGTGTACAACTTTCTCATACTAAAATTTTAGATTTTAACAAAAATAAAAATATAATTATATAAGTTTAAATTTTGTTATTTGATAAATATTTTAATTCATTTTTCTTTTTGTATTTATTTTTATAAACATCAATATTCATCTTAAATATACCCACACAAGTAACCGAAACAACTTTCATAATTTGTGTGCATAAGGATATCTGATATTCATATTAAAAGAGTTGCCTTATTTTCCAAAATTACAAAATTGATAGCAGTTTTCTTTTTTGAAGAGTTTTCTTCGAAGCTCTTCTATAACACTGTAACAAACAACAAATACTATTGCTCTTCTCCCCTTTTTATTAATTGTATCAGAATGCCTATGGACTTTATTAGCTACCAAGCTTTTTAAGTACCTATTTACCTATTTAGTTTGATTTGCTTGAAGATTATTATCCAATTGAGAAAACCAACTTAAGATTCTTGATTAATATACAAGGATTATTTTCTCTTCATTCCTTCAAGCTATTTTTGTTCTTCTTTAATAACTTTAAACTGTACTTTCCAACTGCATACACGTTCAAAATTATTATTTTCGTGAGTATATGACGGAAACCATTAATAACTTGTTCGAAAAATACTTATGATTTTTTGTAAATTTGCAATAGTAGTTCTAAACTTTAATAAGAGTTTACAATGTTCTCATCCTAAATATAATCAAACTTTTTCATATAAATACCCTCATTTTTCACTTCATGACAAACTTGGATTAAATCGGAGCAATTTGAAGCTTGTACGAGCAATTGGAGTTTGAAGGAAGTGACGAAGTCAACACTTTGAATAACTCTACGTTATAGGTGAGTTATTCATGTTCGTGCTCTTATTACCTGCTAAATATATTTGTTTGTGTTTCCTAGTTATTCTTCTCAAGCCTCAAGTGGTTGTCTCAAAAGCTGTAGATGTTTTTGCAAAAATAGTAAAAAAAATTATGATAATAGAGTCTATGTCATAATATTTTCTAAATTTGCAAAAGAGCAGATAATACATAAGACGAAATAAAATAAGAATAAAAAAGGTGGAAACACCCCCAAATTTAGTCTTCTTGGCAAGGTTCAGGAGAACAAAAGTTAGTTGGTTGGATCGATAGGTAAGGTGCTTCTAGACCAAGCAGGATGAGAGGGCTAGAATGCGTTGGAAAAACACCACGGGAGTATCTTCAACGAAAGTTTGAAGTTGCCTATCATGTCGTGTTGCCATCTGTCGCATCATTTCTGATTGCACAGTAACCAATGAAATAAGGTGGGCAACTTCTGAAGACAACAAAGTTTGAGTTGCCAATATTGCGTCCAAATTCCTATTCTGTTGAACTAATTTTTCTTCAAGTAAGGCTTGTGAGCGCTTTGATTTGACATTTCCTTTCTGCAAATCTTCTATCATTTGCTTCATTTCTTCAATATGAACACCTTAGTCCATTTGCACCTTTAGGACTTTTCCAGATATGTTGGCTTGCAAACATAGTTGCCAATGTACTAAAAAATGTCTTCATCATCACTCTATGCAGTGGATTCTTGAGGTTCTTCATTATGCGGTGCATAGAAGCCCACCTCTCCAGCTACACTAAGGATACGTTATGATACAAATCAAGAAATCAGAATTGAATGAAATGAAGAAGTTGAAAATATGCAATGCTTCGAAGTTAAAGAGTTATTTAGGCATCCCAAATGTTATAAAATTAAAATTAATTATGTATATGTGTGTTTCTATTTATTACATAGTTGAAAGGAAATAAAATTAAATGTTGTGACCTTTTATTTCATATTTTAATTACTATAAATAGGGTTATAATTTCCATATTTAAAAAGAAAACTTTTGATTAATGTAATTTCAAATCTCATTTTTAGACTTTTTCTTCAATTTGAAACTCGTGTGATAGAATGCATGCGAGCCATTTAATCTAACCTTGATCAAGTTTGATTATGGAGTGACTTAATTTAAAAAAAGATTTTAAAATCTTGCTTCAAAATTTTTGATCTAAGAGGTAATCTAATCCTAACTTTCTCTTAGTTGATCTAAAATAGTAGAAGGAGGTGTTAGTTTCATATTTCAAAGGTTCTTGCTACGTTAATAGCTTGGATCTTTGAATTGAAAGATTAGAATTGCCTTATCATTGTTTTCCCTTAAAAACTGGGTCACCAAATTTAGCTGCATCTCTTTTTGTTGTTGCGCCTTGTTCATAGTAGCCACATTCAAATATATGTCGTCCACTTTTTATATTACAACAATTGAAGGTGTGGGGTCTTTTTGTGGTACACCCTCCACGGAAGGATAATCACTTCATTTTCAACAGCCTTCTGATTAGGTAAAGGCTTAATGAGGCCAAAACACAATTGAAAGTGGTTATGGATGAGCAAGTAATGGGAGGGGCTAAATATGGATAGGCGATATAGTGGTTCCTCGCCTAGGAGAGATGGTGGGGGAATGGGTTTGGTTTTTTTAGGAAAGAGGAATTTTAATAGTGGTAGTGACAGTGGAGTTTGGCAATGAATAGAGAGCAAATAGACAGCAAAGGGCTTTACTGCCTTGGGGAGACGGGGAAAGAAATGTGGGTGGATATTTTTTAGGCAAGGGAGATGTTTGATCTTTTTAAGGAGGAAAAGGCAATTTGTCTTTTGAAGCTTGGTACAAGTGGAGAGGGGAGATACCTTCTTCATGGGGAGGATGTTAGAGGACTTTCTTGGTGTGAGGAGGGTCTTGGTGAGAGGGTGAATGACTTTGAGACAGGTTTGAGGGTCGCATCAACTATCACGCCCCACCCAAATATCCACTTTATGCGACCAAGTGGAGACGTGACCACCTAGACATTCTAAGCGAGTCTCTTTGTGGGATAACATGCAAAACACCCAGTAAGTGGATTAATCACAACAAACAAGCTTGAGTGAGAAATGGAAACTCACTTAAAATAACAAGACTTCATTGATCGATGTTTAGCAATAGAGTACATTCAACACTTAGTACAAAATTCTTTCAAAAGAAACTAAACACCAATTCAAAACAACAATTTGACACTTCTCGTCTAGCTTCTACATGCTATGGGAGTTGACAGTGGTCACTACCAAAATAATTCGTATCACATATGGCACAATAAGAGATCAAGATTGTAAGTTCAACGTTGGATTCCCTTCACTACCTGGGGGGAGCAAATAAAACATTTGAAAGATTAGACTAAATTGTGTAGTGAGAATCTTCTTTAAATATTTATTAAAGAGTCTTTTATCAGCACCTTTAATAAATCGGGGTTTGCTTTAACGAGTTATAAATCATTTCGTCAAATCATGTGATACAAATAATATGCTTTTCAATAGTAAAACATTAAGTTTAAAGCAATTCATTTCAACATGTTAGGCAATTTAACACAATTCAAATCCCATCATCAAACATTTATAAATCACATGGAAATCATTTCCTTTTAAATTATGCATATAAGCTCATATCACATAGAACACATTTTCATCAAACCCATCATATAACCATAATGCAGAATCATTTTACATAGTTAATTACATATTTGTACCATTTCCTCAACTCAAGTGTTTACAACATTCTTTTGTTGATTTGTAGCTATGCGGAGTAGTCTCAACGCATTGAACAAGTTTCCATCAATAATTCTATCACGCATAATGTGTCTTCCAATGTGAGGTCACACAACAAACAAATCACATCCCATACAAGATCGCATAGTAAGTAGGAGGCATTCTATTCTAGACAACACAACAAGAATAGAGCATCTTATCCCATATCACACAACAAGGATAAAGCATCCCACACCAGAACAGAAATATCATCACATAGAGTACACAAGATCATCACATTTCATTGTTTTAGTTCATTTCAAATTTAAATTATTTATAAATCAAGTTTACTTTAAGGATTTGAGATCATAAGGAAAATCACATAAATCAAGAATCCAATAAACATATATTTGATGGTTCAAACACTAGAAGAAATATGGCCTTTAATGTCGGTTTTAAACCAACATTAAAGGCCTTTAGTGTTGGTTGGCAACCGACATCTTTGCGAGCATTATTAAAGGCCTTTAATGTTGTTTTTGTTTTAATGTCGGTTTAAAAATGATAGTAAAGTTTTTTAATGTCATTTTTAAACCGATATTTTTTATGGTGTTATTGAAGGTCTTTAGTGTTGGTTGGCCTTTGATGTCGGTTTTAAACCAACACTAAAGATCCCAACAATGTCGGTTTATGTTTTGTTTCTTGGTCCGTTTTTACAAATTTACTTTTATTAAATTGTTGCATTACTGTCCATTTTTTTATTTCATCAAATAGTTAAAAACCGACATTATGGATTCGTATAGATAAATATTTTTTCTTACACTAACAAATAAATAAAATTAATATTACTTTATAAACTATATTATTTCTCTTTTACATATGTATATACAAAATGAAATCTTAAGATTGTGTTTATATATACATTATACGACAATACATGAAACAAGATCTTAGTACAAGACTTAAATAAGTAATCCTAAACGCCTTCACAGTCTTCAACCTTCAACGATCGCTTGGCAATCTACACAATTGCTTAACTTTCAACCCGATATGACTTCAATCATTCTAAAAACTATATCTAAACCAACCATTTAATCTTTAGAATTTTAACAAGACAACTTTGAAAAAAAATGTGGAATAAAAACGTTTCTAAACACTATTATATAATTCAAGTAAAAGATAAAAATGATTGAAACTAAATCGATTAGACAAGTATATGTAACAGAAGGGTGCAAGTATTGATAAAATTAAGGGTAAAATTGAAGTAAAACAAATTGAAACATTGTAAGGAATAAGCATATTGGTTTTGATAAAATTAAGGAAGTACAAGGAAATTCTAGGGTGCTGAAACATTAAAGTAAAGGAATACCTAGAGATGGAACTTGGAGGAGGGAGTTGGTCATGGAACTCTGTTTCTTTTTTCACCATTACTATTTTGCGACTTGAGCTGGACAAAAAAAAAACATAAACATGATGAGATGATCTATAACAATGTACCTAACCAACAAGTAACACAATAGAAACCACAAATGTGAAACTTACAATTAGAGCTAGCTATGTAAAGAACCAAGTGATGACAACCATTATCTTAAAGGATCTCAGTTGATCTAATAATGAAAAATATTAATAGTAATGAAGAAAGTAGTCAACAACGTTCCTGAAAACTTCTATAAACATAGAAAAATACATTTTTTCTCCATAAATTCTTTTGTAGAACTGACAATGGAAAAGTTTAAACAAAGCACCTTGGAAGTCAAGGGGTATGTCAATCAAAGAAAAAAAAATTACATTTGTTTGAAATGATCTATTCTGTAAACAAGGACATGGCCTCTAGAGGAACCTTATCTTATCCCAATAGCAAAATCAATCTCGTTATAGCATTCAAATAAACAAATCATTACTACTATCGATATGTAAGAATTGACTAGAGAAAATAAACTTTGAAAGCACAATGGTAGCCAAACACTAAAAAAAAAAAAAAAACTTCTTTCCAAGTTACGTTACAAAAAATAAAAAAAAAAACATTCATGTCTATAAACATCACTCATACGACAACAACTTGAATACAAAAATAATTAATATCAAACGAGTCTCACTATTGCAATGGGTAGTAAATCTCAAGGTTGCTGCCTAACTCAGTAAACCTTCCACCTGAAACTTAGTAAAACCTCAACAATGGCAAAACAGAGGCAGTAAAAAGAAAAAAAAAACTTGTCTCTATGGATGAAGACGTTAAGTTACTTCTCATTGTGACATTCTTTCAAACACCTTGTTAAAGATAGAAAAATTGTTAGGCTGGTAACCTTCAGATCCACCATGGATTCCAACGGAAAGGAGGAAAAGGAGTTGCCCCTAGTACAGGGATTTTGTGTTTGTCGTGAAAAACGTTTCGCGATTTGAAGAAGAACAGAGAATGAAGAGGAAAAATAGATATTTGTTTTTCTTTTTCTAAAATAATTATTTAAAGAAACTTACTAACCATTTTCTAAGCTTCACTAGAAGATTTATAAAGAGCTGAAGTATAGAAAATGAGATTTAATTTCACAGTAAGAACAAGGATAAAGAACACCGATGAAGTAGCGAAAGAGAAGGAGAAGTTGAATCAATACAAGAATTAAAAAAAAAAGAGAGAGATGGAGATCAACTGGTCAATTGGTGGTGGAGATTGAAGAGAATGGAGCTAAGAGGAAAGACAAGATGCAAGATGTCGATATGAAGAGAGATGGAGGGAAGGGAGACGGAGTGGGGGTTAAAAAAACAACAAACCCTAAACTTAACTTGTATATTTTTTTAATAATAAAATAATTTTACAAAAATAAGAAAATAAAAGATAGGTTTAATATCAGTTTTAAACCGATTAATCTTTTCTCTTGACATTAAATACCTGCCTTTTGAAAAACGACATTAAAGCTCATTTTTAATTTTTTTCCACCTGACATTAAAGGCTAGATTTCTTCAAGTTGAAACATGCAAAATCCTTTTAGTTCGAAAACTTTTTAAGAAGAACCGCACACAATCAATTAGCTCCTTACCTAGCTCCTTAGCCAAGACTTCCTTTCTCTTCCTTGCAATTTCTTATTGGATTCAAGCTTGTGATGAACATTTGAAATTGAAATTCTCTCAATTCTTTCTTAAGTGAACACAAAGTAAAAAGCAACTTCAAAATGATCGAAATTCGCCTATTTATTGAAGGGATAAAAGCCCTACGCAATGGAGAAATTAACATAACCATAAACACAATTTGATTTAAAAAATTAAAAATATCAGTGCATTGAAAAAAATACATAAACTAATTTTCTATGGCTAAGAATGCTTAAAAAATATAGAGAACGAGATAGAAAAAGTACCTACTCTCGTTGAGGACTCTGTATCTGTCAAACGTCAATATTAGGGCACCACCACTTGGAGACTTCTCTATCCTCATCAAATGAGATTTTTGTTTGTGGGAACCAAAATTGGAATGAGAATTTTGCAAAAAAGAATTGAATTGAGAGAATTCACAAAGAGTTCCCTAAAAGACATTTGTATATCTTCCATACCTTACCTCTCACTTCTTCATTCTGAAGAAGAGGGAGTTAGAGACATTCTGGGATAATGGGAGAACCACCCACGTTCTCTATTAATTAGATTTAATTTAATGTAAGTTAGACTAAACTAAATTAAATTAATATTAATATTAAAATAATTAATTAAATTATATTTAATTAAGATTTCATTTAAATAATATTTAAATGAATATTGTTGAGTAAGAAATTTCAGCCAATTAAATTTTGCCACATCATCACAACAAAATTATGATGATTATAATTTGATTAGATTTTCGGTAGTCAAGTTTTCTCATATCCAACCCAATGCAAGCCCATGATGAAAAATCGGGCCAAACAAGGGGGCCCGAGTCCGTCAAGAAATGGATCCAAGTCTAAGCTCAAGCTCAACAAGAAAATGGACCCAAGCTCAAGCCCAACAAGCAAATGAGCCCAAGTCCAAGCTCAACAAGCAAATGGGCCCAAGCCCAATAGACAAATGGACCCAAGCCCACCTAAAGCCCATGAAATTTCTCTATAAATAGAGACCTTTGCACTCATTTAAGGGGGATCTTGGATTGGAGGAAGAACTTAAGCTCTGAAGAATTGAAGATTTAAAATTCTACAAGCTTTCAAGACGTGCAAGTTCGTATCAACCTCGAGATCAACATCTTCTGAAAGATTAAAAACTTGAAAGGTTAACTTCCCTTAGATTCCAGAAGATCGAAGTTCAGATCGACTTGTAACTACAACATCCTAAAGACCGAAGATCAAGAAATTCTAAAAAATTAACTTGTATTCTAGGGAAAGCATCAAAGGAGTAAATACTAGAGATTGTATTCACAATATTCATCAATATATCAAAGTTTAATTCCACGAATTACATTTCTTTGAAATCTCATGTGAGCAAATATCTCTCAGATAACCTATAGTTTTAATTTAGTTAATTTAATTAAATAAAATTAAACTAAAATATTAATTAATTCTTGAATTAATTAATTACTAATTTAATCCAAATTTTAATCATATTCAAATATAAATTCCTCTCATAACTTACAGTTTCAATGTGTATTATATACATATTAAATTTTAACTTATAGTTTTAATATGAATCTAATTCACATTAAATTAATATTTGAACTCATTCAAATATTTTATTCTCTCATAAATTAATTTTAAAACATATCTAAAATTAAAATTTAATAATAAAGATTAATTAGAAAATAAATTTTATATTACAATGTATCACCATACATTATATTAATTCTCAAAATAAATTTGAACATTTCAAATTACAACCAATAGATATAAACCTCATCAACTATTATGTGGTAGGAAGAGAACCTAATAGACTAACAGATCAAAAGCTAAATTCATTAACCACATTAATCAATATTCGTTAACTGTATGTACACTCCACTAAAGACTTACAACTGAACTATTCTTAATGTAGATATTTTCTATGTACACGGATATAGACTAATAACAATAACAGTAAGTTAGTCATTCACAAGTGTTCATAACACTAGATGGGTCAAATTACTGGTTTTTCCTAGATACTTCTAGTCCTTAAATACTAGTGCTCCTCCAATGAACAACCCGTTCAACCATTAAACAAAAATCTTCCCATGTCACTAAGAGGGTAAGACCCTTTGTTCAGGTCTTGGTAACACATCATTTAAGGAAACACTTATCTACTTACTCTAAAGTAAAAAATGAGTGAATTCCATCTTGTGTGATTATGTTCCTAGCTCCCCTTTCGGTCTTGTCCCTATTTCGTGGTCGGTCTTATGAAAACTTATTGGATTCAATACTCTCACTCGCATGTCGCCTACAAGAACGCATTGGATCATTGCATTTGTATCAAATACAAAGTGACTCATATCCATAATGTTACCAGCATAAGGTACCCAAACTTATTCCATACTATAGACTTTTAAGTTGTATCTCGAACATTGATCCTTGTATGTCACTACCTATTGTTTAAGACTCATCAAACAACTTAAGGTGATAGTTGATTGAATTTAGGTTATTAAGGCAAAACTAATAATATAATCAATAAGGCTTATTGAAATTATAACAATAACACTTTATTGATAACGGTCAACAAATTATATTTACTATCTATGAGTTTTGGGACATAAAACCCAACATTTATAAGTCTCTTTGGCCATACATACTTTCCATGTAAAAATGGTTACTTTTGTCGGATAGTAAAAATCAGCCAATGCCAAACTCCACATATCATTGTTATTTCCTTATCCAAAATTTGGATTGGGCGAAAAAGTTAAATCAATCGTTTACCTTCTTACACGAGGGTGACGTCACTAGTTCCAAGTGAATGGAGGTCAAATCGCATGGAAGTTCATCGTGTAGCTTTCCCATAGCATAGTTTAAAACGCAAAACATAAGTTACCATGCAATCTCTTTAGCCACCAACCTTTGTCGCGAGTGGTCTCATCACGTAGGCCTCTTGTCACATGAAATCTTATCGCGTAATGAAAAACTCGGTCAAGGCCTTACAACTACTACCTCTTTATTGGAATTTTGTTCTTGAAATTCACACCTTTCTAAGGAGATCACCTTTGTTCTTGAATTTTGTTCCATTAGCACTTCATTCTCTCAAGTGGCTTCCTTAACATCATGGTTAACTATGGAGATCACCTTTGTTCTCAATACTTGTTCCTTTTTGTCTAACACATGGAAATGCCTTTTTTCTTAGGTCAAGTTATCTTTCACTTCTAGGGGTAGCTATTGAAGTATATGTGAGGAGTCTAGAACATACTTTTGCAACATAAAAACATGAAAGACATTATGAAATCTAGATAACTCCGCAAGTAACCTTAAATTTTATAAGCCACCAATCCCACTCGTTTTAAAATTTCATTAGGTCCTACATATCTTAGACTTAGCTTTCCTTTTCTTTTGAATCTGTTCTCACCTTTCCAAAGAGACAATTTAAGAAAAACTTGGTCTCCAACCACAAAATCAAACGCTTTGTGACAGTTATCTACATAACTCTTTTACCTATCGTGGGCAATTTTCAAATTTTTTCTAATCACTTTGATGCTCTTTGTTGTCATCTGGACTAACTATGGCCTATAAAGCTTCCTCTTGCCTACTTCTTCCCTACAAATGGGCAGTCTACAATGCCTTTCATACAATGCCTCAAAAGGAGCTATTCCAATGCTAGAATGGTAACTATTATTGTAAGAAAATTCGATCAATGATATGTGTTCATCCCAGCTTCCTTTGAATTGTAAAACATAGGCTCTCAACATATCTTCCAATGTTTGAATAGTTCTTTCAGATTGACCATATGTTTAAGGATGGAACAAAGTGCTAAAACACAACTTGGCTTCAATGCTTCTTGCAACTTTGGCTAAAACATAAAAGTTAAACGTGAATCTCAATCTAAGACTATGGGCACTGGAGTTCTATATTGGTTTACAATCTTATCATCATACAACATAGTAAGTTTGTTCGATGGAAAAGTTTGCTTAACAAGAATAAAGCATGTGGTCTTTGTGAATCTATCTACAATCACCCAAATTCCATTAAAGCAATAACTCGTTCTGGATTGATAAAAATAGAAAGTCCATAATGATATGCTCTCACTTCCATTCTAGACTTGGCAATGGGCACAATAATACTCCAATTTTTTGGTGTTACGGTCTAACTTGTTGACAAATCTAACACTTAGCCATACATTTCAGCTTGTTGGAAAATGTCTTAACTTCTGTACCTTAAAATTTCAGCTCAAATTTCAAAGGATGAGCTCTGTAGCCTTCTGGAAATCCAATTTGCTCAGATTCACATAAATTAAACCTATCTTTTTTTCTTCAACTCAAAATCGACCCTCCCTTGCTCAAACTCATATAGCAGCCCCATTCTAAAATTTAGAGTCATTTTTTTATCTTTTGAGAGTAATTTCTACGCATGAGTAGTTTGAGAGAAATGTCCATCTGAAGTGACCTATTTATAATGAACCCTGCATGAATTTTTATTGACACCTCTCACTAGCCAAAATCTAAATTAAGCATGCAAGGACACTTGTAAAGCACTTCACCGACTCCACCTCTTCATCACTTTTCCTAACAAAAGCGCCAAAGTACCAAACAACTAGCCAAAATGTCTTGCTAACCTCACTTGACATGGTTGCTAGCTCCCAAACTCATGCCCATGCCATAGTAACATCTAAATAGTCTTTCTCGCCAAGCCTAAACGCCCCAACTAATCTCCAAAGACATGTCTTATCGCCTAGCAAGACCAACTCACCAAGCATACTTTGAGGTTTTTCATTCCACTCGGCCACACATTCAACCCAAGTTTGGCCACCTACCTATGTCTAAAACGCCAAGATAACTTCTTTAGAGGTTATTTTATTTTCTTTTAGCTGTCTACCAAGCCCAAAAATCCCTAGGTCATGGAGTTAGTGTTGGGATTTATGTCCTAAAACTCATAGATTGTAAATATAATCCATTGGCAATTATCAATAAAGTGTTATTATTGTAATAATTATTATTGATTATATTATTAGTTTTGTTTTAATAACTTAAATCCAATTAACTAACATCCTAAGTTGTTTAATGAGTCTTGAACAATATGTAGAGATATGTTGTCACACCCCAAACTGTACTATCAACGAAAATGCCGAAGTAGTATGAATAGGATGTGAGTTTGTTGCAACTTTGAAATTTTCTTATCGCAAAATATTATTCTCAACTCCTTTTATACTATCAATCAAACTTAAAAAGCAACGGTGGTCAACCTAAACGTCAAGTATAATAAATACCTACCAAAACGTTTATTAATAACAGACATTTGATACATAATTATAACACTTTGACCAAACAACCAATGATTTATTTTCAAAACGTCTGGAGTCATCTCGCCGCAAATCCTTCAATCTTCTCTACTTGGTCTAAACGCCTGATCCTGGAAGATGAATTTTTGAAAGAATGTCTATAAGACTGAGGTTTTATGAAATCCTTTTTGCAATACCTTTTCATGAACATCATTTTGTATAAATAACATCAAATAATTTCATCTCGCATAAACCGTTCTTTATGCTTAACATATTCATAACATAACAATTTCACATAAACACATATTAGTTAACATTCATTCCTTTCGCTAAGGATCCCGAATCGTTCTCTACGCTTGGTCTCATTACCTCATGTTTGACTATTGTATCAATAGCATCTGAGAACATACAGATTCGTCCTTGTTGCTCAGACCATTAAGCCTTATACTCTACTTTTAATGCATAAGCCAGCTTCTTATCACTATGTGGTCCGTACACCCCATGGCGGCCTTGACTCTTTATGCGTACATAAAAGTTAGTATTATAAAAATCAACTAATGGTTTGAAAACCATTTTGTAGATGGAATGAAAACCATTTCATAGCATGGAAATCGTGTTCATCAAATCAAGCTTTAACACTCTCATTTGAAACACTTTCACAACTTCTTTTTTAAACACTTTCTCATTTAAAATCATCTTTCAAAATAGTAAAGCGGAACCACAAAACATTTAAGAAGAAAACCACTCACCACATTTTAACAAAAATTCTCCTCTTCCTTTTGTACTCGTGGAGAGGGAAGAGACCTTTTTTTAATCTAACACATTAACTCCCGTCGAATCAGATATGATATTTTCTTAGCCAGACCTTACTTCTCACCTAACCCCATACCGCAAATAACTTTAACCACAACAATTTTTACAAATAACCTTATCGGGTAGTTATATATGTTTACAAGAAACTTTTCTCGTGAACTAACCATATTTTACTCGCTTAGAACACTTATCGTAAATTTAGACTTTAAGGCTTCCTCACTTTCTTCTTCCTCACGAAACTCTTGGTTCTTATCACGAAGACTACCCAAACCCCTAGTCGTTCTAAAACTTACGAACTTTTTTTTGAGAGCGTTTAGGCTTATAGATTCTATTGCAAATCCTTCTTTTCTCAAAATTACCTCGTGAATTAACTTCTTAATTGCAAAACTTATTCTGACAATAAAAGATTTTATTGCTTGATCCTTTTTGCGCATATATTCCAAGGCTAATTTCTATAGTAGTTTTAGTCAAAATTTTACTTGCTATACTATAATTAAAAAAGGATCTCACACATACAAGGACCAATGTTCAAGATCAGCTTGAAGGGTCTATAGTATAGGGATAAGGCTGGATACCTTATCCTGGTAACACTATGCATACAACTCACTTTTTTTTTATAGAAACACAATGATCCAATGCATTTGTGTAATTGACATACGAGTGAGGATATCTTATGCAATGAGATTGCATAAGACCGAACTGAGAAATAGTAACCACTAGATGTAACTCCGTTAATTAGTTACGTTTCTATTTCACTAGGATGACCTAGGTAACTTATTCTTAATCCTAAGTGTATTATGAACTCCTGTTCCCGATGAATTGTCCTTTCATTTGTACGAGTGAGAGTGATCATATCGCCGACTCAATAAGCTTATCATTTTGGGGGTAAGATTGAGTGGAGAGCTAAAAACATAATTACACAAGATGGAATTCACTCATTCCCTACTTTAGGGTAAGTAGATAAATGTTTCCTTAAATGGTGTCTCCAGGTCTTGAATAAATGGTCCTACCCTCTCTATGGCACGAGAGGGGTTTCTGTTTATTGGTAAGACCATAAACAGGTTGTTCATTAGAGGAACACTGATATTTAAGGATTAGAGGTAACCTATGGGTAAAGTGATAAAATGATCCAACTTGTGTTACAAACACTCGTGAAGGACTAACTTACTGTTATTGGTCTATATTCGTGGACACAAAAATATATCTACAATGAGAAGAGTTTAGTTGTGAGTATTTACTGGAGTGTACACACAGTTAATGAATATTAATTAATGTGGTTAATTAGTTTAGCCAATTAATCTTAGGTCCTTGTAGCATCTGATCCGTAGGTCCATTAGGTCCCCTTCATAGCTCGTAAAAGGTAATGAGATTTATTTATATTGGTTGTAATTTGAAATGTTCGAATTTACTTTAGGAATTAGTTTAATGTATAGTGATACATTATAATATAAAGTTTATCAAATATTTTATTATATGAATTTAATTTTGGATA
>JBBPDI010000032.1:14847210-14863704 GCA_037974545.1 Cucumis variabilis | reverse complement strand
GAAATCAACCCAAATTAAGAGGGTGGGTGTAACGCCCCAAACCCAGGATTCAGACCAAGATTCAGAATTTGAATCTCCGACATCCCTCTGCATCCCCTGCGATCTAGCAATATCATCCTTACTTGTCTTGAAAGTTGTTCTCACAAACCAACACGAGTCTTTCAACATGCTTAACTTTGGAGTTCCTATGATCGAGCCACCAAAAAGGAAGGTACATCTTGTTGGTATAGGTATTAACTTTTAATTCTTTTAAGTCTTTCCTTTACCTTACTTTCATGTCCTCAAGATCCCTCTCATTCAGATGTCAATCGGCTCATTCATGTCTCCCTACTAAACTCAAGGGGTTACAGTGGGTTAAAAGGGTTGGTTCCGTTGAATTGGTAATTACATTCACATTACAATTAACTAGATGGAAATGGTTTTGCCTTTGCAGATAATGTAACTAAAAAAATTACATCTTTAGACAATTGATACCTAAATTACAACAACACAAAAAAGAAAGAAAGAAAAAACCCTCTTCACATACAATAAAACAAAAACATATTTGAACTTTTACAACACAAATTTCTTCTTTTCCCTTTTTTTTCTGTTGGTGAAAAAATAACAATAATAAAATGTATTAGCAAAAAAACAACAAAAAAAAAAACAGTTGGGTCTTCACTCAAAGGTTAAGAACGTGTAATGCTACTTATTCTGACTTGTTGAAAATTTGAATAATTTTTTGCCATTCATTGATATTATTATTACACCTCTACCTCTCACACCTTCCACTATATAAGCCCATTCTCCCCACCTCTTTTCTTCACAACAAAAATTCTCTCTTTCTCTCATATCCTTTTTCTACACAAAAAGAAAAGCTTTTAGTATTTATTTCTCAATTTTTGTTTGACAGCGCAGTAAGTATTTTTCTTGAGTATTGGTATTTCGATGGGTCCAAATGTTGTTTTCACTAACGTAGAAAGTTGTTTCATCATGGGGATATTACGAGACTGTAACAACTGCTAACACCTATAGAAGAGTTGTGAAACGTCTTAAAGAAAGTGATTTTCGTGACTCAACCCAACAATTGATGAGTTTCTACTTGCAAGTCTTGTCGTTCTAATGAAGTGTTCCAGCAAAGTAGTTTCAATAATTTTAACACGTCCACGCTGCTACCATGGCCGATCCATTCCAAGTTGACATGCTAACCTCAAATTTGAACCGACCTTTCCACTTCGAAGGAGCCCACTTCAAACGTTGGAAGTAGAAGATGAAATTTTTCTTAACCCTAAAGAAGGTTGTCATTGCATGCACACCAAAGATCCAAAAGTTCTCGAGACTAATCCCACCAAGGAGAAACTCCAAGCTTATAACACATGGACAGAGTCAGATTTTATTTGTGAGCATCTCATACTTAATGGACTTACTAACGAACTCTATGATTACTACAGTACTATGTCTACGGCGAAGGAAGTTTGGAATCTGCTGCAAAAGAAGTACGACACTGAAAAAGTTGGGTCCAAGAAGTATGTGGTAAGCTGGTACTTGTGGTACCAGATGGCTGACGAAAGATCAGTATAAACCCAATCGCATGAACTATAGAAGATTGTCTATGACTTAATTAGTGAAGGTATGTCTTTAGATGAACAATTTCAAGTTGTTGTTATTATTGATAAGCTACCTTTACTATGTAAGAACTTTAAAAATACCCTGAGGCATAAAATGAAGGAGTTTTCTATGGAGAGCCTGATCACCCAGTTGTGAATTGAGGAGGAGGCCTGCAAGAATGACCAAAAGGAGAAGGGGGTGAAAACTAGACCTGAAGGCTAAAGGGAATAAGATAAAGGTTTAGAACAGAGATCCCAACAACCAAAAGAACTCTCGAAAATCCCATTCCATAAGTGCGGTACAAATTATGTGTTATAATTGTATTAAATCTGAACATTTAGCTAAAAATTGTAGAAATGGGAATCATTCTACTGTGTAGGCGAACTTGGTAGAAGAGGACTTAGTAGCTATGATCACAACAATAAATGTGATCGGGGGGTCTAAAGATTGGTGGCTAGACACTGGTGCATCACGCCATGTCTGCCACGACCTTAGTTTATTTAAAAAATATAACGAAAATAAGGACAAAAATATTCTTCTAGGAGATCACCATACAACCAAAGTAGTTGGCATTAGGGAAGTGGAGTTGAAGTTCACCTCCGACAAGACACTCATTCTGAAGGAAGTCCTGCACACTCCTGAAATCTGAAAGAACCTAACCTTGGGCTATTTTCTCAACAAGGTGGGCTTCACTCAAACTATAAGATCTGACCTCTTTAATTTAACAAAGAATAATGTATTTGTGGGGAAGGGGTATGGAACAGAAAGATGTCCAAATTAAATATTGATATGAATAAAAAAATATTTTCTGCTTGCATATTGTCTTCCTTTAATATTTGACATGCTAGGTTTTTTCATGTGAATAAAAGGTTAATTAGTAACATGAGTAGGTTAAACATGATTCCAAAGTCATCTATGTATGAATTTGAAAAATGCGTATATTGTAGTCAAGCTAAGATAACTAAAACTTCGCATAAATATGTAACTAGAGTAACTGAGCCTCTAGAGTTAATTCATTCTGATTTATATGAGTTTGATGGCATGTTGACTAAAAATAGTAAAAGATATGTCACAACGTTTAGCAATGATTGTTCTGATTTACTTTTATTTACTTGCTTAAAAATAAAAATAATGCTTTTGACATGTTTAGGGTGTTTATAACTGAGGTAGAAAATCAATTTAGTAAAAAGGTTAAGAGACTCCGTAGTGATAGAGGAACAAAATATGATTCAGTTGCCTTTAATGAGTTCTACAACTCAAAAAGAATAATCCATGAGAAAACTATACCTTAGTCTCCTGAAATAAATGGAAAAGCTGAAAGGAAGAATGGAACTCTAATCAAGTTGGTAGTTGGTATTCTTCTTGAGTCAGGAGCAGCACCATCCTGGTAGAGTGAAGTAATTTAAACGATAAACTATGTCCTTAATAGGATTTCCAAATCAAATAACTCAATCTCACCTTATGAAGTCCTTAAGAATAAAACACCAAACTTGCCTTATCTCAAAACTTGGGGTTGCCTAGCCCATGTTAGAATTCCTAATCTTAAGAGAAGAAAGTTAGCCAATAGAGCCTACAAGTGTATCTTTATAGAATACTCTGAATCTAGTAAAGCCTATAGATTTTATGACTTAGATAATAAGGTAATCATATAATCAAATGATGCAGACTTCTTTGAAGATAGGCTTCCTTTTAAATTTAGGAATAGTGGGGTCCTTGTTAGTCAAACTAGTAGGAGGTCAAGTTCTAGTAGCTTACCTTCAGTTAGGATTCAATCCAAAGATAAGGGATTAGATCTCAAACCTAGAAGAAGTAAGAGAGTAAAAATAGCCAACTACTTTAGAGAAGACTTCGAAATGTACAATGTGGAAGAAGATCTTAAAGATCTAATCGAAGCCTTTTCCTCAGTTGATGCCAACTTATAGCAGGAAGCTATTAATGATAAAATAGATTCTCTTGAATCAAATAGAACTTCATACTTAGTTGACCTTCCCACTAACTGCAAAGCAATAGGCTGCAAGTGAGTTTTAAGAAAGAAACTCAATATCAATGGATTAGTTGATAAGTATAAGGCTAGGCTAGTAACAAAAGGTTTTAGGTAGAAGGAAAACATAGACTTCTTTGACACATTCTCTCCAGTAACTAGAATCACCTCAATTAAAGTTCTGTTTGCAACAAATACCTTAAACAGTCTATTAGCACATCAGATGGATGTTAAAACTGTGTTTCTAAACAGTGATTTAGAAAAAGAGATCTACATAGAACAACCTAGAGGTTTCATAGTTTATGGTCAAGAATCTAAGCAATCCCTTTATGGCCTAAAATAACCTTCTAAGCAATGTCATGAAAAATTTTATAATCTACTCATGTCTAAAGGATTCAAAGTTAACAAAAGTGATAAATGCATCTACTATAAGTTCGAGAATGACTTATGCACTATTGTATGCTTATATGTAGATGACAAGTTAATCTTTGGACCAAACTTGAATGTCATAAATGATGTAAAATCAATGTTATGTGCGAATTTTGACATGAAAGACTTAAGATAAGCTAATGTAATCATGGATATTAAGATCACTCGCTCTGAAATAGGAATTTCTTTGGATTAATCCTCTTATATAGAGAAAATTCTACAAAAATATAACTACTTTGAAAGTAAACCAACTTATACACCTTATAATCCTAGTGTTAAGTTGTTCAAGAACATTGGTGACAGTGTTAATCAATCTGAGTATGTGAGCATCATAGGTAGTCTGAGATATGTTGCTGATTACACTAGGCCAAACATAGTTTATGTTGTAGGGTTGCTATGTAGGTTTACTAGTAGACCTAACCTAGAACATTGGAGAGCCATAGAAAGAGTCATGAGATACCTTAAAAAAACTCAGAACCCAACATTACTTTGCCGAAAGTTTCTCGTTGTTTTAGAAAGGTACAATGATGTTTATTGGAACTTCCTCTTAGATGACTCAAAGGCTAAAAGTGACTATATTTTTAATATAGCAGGAGCGGTTGTTGCTTGGAAATCCAAGAAACAAACTATTTTAGTTCTGTCTATGATGGAGTCAGAGATGGTAGCACTGGCTAGTGCTAGTGAAGAAGCAAGCTGACTTTAAAGCTTGCTATCAGAGATTACCACATGAAAAGACCAATACCAGCCATACCAATCCTGCAGCTATCACAAAGGTTCATAATCTTTATTCCAACAACAAGAGATGACAAATATGTCGTAAGCATAGTATCATTAGAGAGTTTCTCACTAGTGGTGCAGTTATAGTGTCACGTATGAACTGATGATAACTTGGTTGATCCTTTGACGAAAAGACTAGCTAGAGAGAAGGTTTCAGAACCTAAAAAAGAATGGGACTCAAGTCTATAGAAAAATGAATTGTTTGTGAGGTAAACCTAACTTGAAACACTAAAGAGAATCATGCTAGAACACCTAGGAGTTCCATTCTTATGATTATCATGACATTCTGAAGCGAAAGAAAAGGTTGAACTTAGTTCTTAATGAATTCTATACTTGATGTCAAGTGAGGCACCTAGCTACAACTACAAGAGTACTCCTAATAGATTCACTTTTGTGGATGTGGAAGTGAGGATCATTTCCTATGGAAGTTTAGGCAAATTCTCTAGAGTGTCTACTAAACTGGGATATTTATGTGATGTCTTAAAGCATATGCATTTTAGAATTTCACTCGAAGAATGCTTTGTGTTCAATGCTACTAGAGGTAAAGTTCAAAATCCAAGAGTTATTTTACAATGTTCTCTTCATTGTCACTACATAAAGGTTCAAGTCCTAAGACACCTTTGCTTAAGCATAGTATTACATAGATAGACACTGCTCGACGGAAATATGTTTAGAATTTTTTCAAGTGGGGAATTGTTGATGAATAAATAAGAATAATAAAATATTAAAATGTATTGGCCAAAAATAGAAAACAGTTAAATCTTCACTCAAAGGTTGAGAACATGTAATCCTTCCTATTCTGCCTCCTTGAAAATTTAAACAATTTTTTGTTGTTTATTGATATTATTATTACACATCTATCCCTCACACCTTCCACTATATAAACCCATTTTCTCCCTCTCTTTTCTTCACAACAAAAATCCTCTCTTTCTTCCATATCCTTCTTCTACACAAAAAGAATTTTTTTTTAGTATTTATTTCTCTATTTTTTTTGTTCTAGCACAGTAAGTGTTTTTTCTTGAGTGTTGGTATTATGGTGGGTCTAAAGTGTTGTTTTCACCAAAGTAGAAGTCTATTTATCCTGCGGACGCAACATGGCTATAACAACTACTAGCACCTAGATAAGAGCCGTGAAATGTCTTAAAGAAAGCGAGTTTCATGACTCGCTCCAACAGTTGACAAGTTTCTGTTTGGTAGGTTTTGTCGTTCTAACGAAGTGTTCCAGTAAAGCGGTTTCAACATTTTAAAATTCAAGCATCAACATTCTTCTCTTAACATAATCTTCAATGGCTTTATCCAACACCACAACTTTCTTGTACTTAACATCCATCTACTGCACAACAAACTCCTTAGGCACCATTGACCTTCTATTGCCATAAGATTGTCCACAAATACAATTCAACAAAAGTTTTCAATGCCCTACATCCAGTCCCAAAAATCATGGTTGCTACCACTTTCATCAAGCAATTCTTCCCCTCCTCTTTAACAACACTTTCTGGTTCTGACTTCCTCGCAACAACAATTGTCTTCAGATCGAGTGGCTCTCACTGCATCCAATTTGGTGTGCTCTTGACCTTGAAGTTCCATGTATAAACCAAAAATGGCTAGAATTAGTTCCCTTTTGATGAACTCGAACTCACCAACACTTCCTCGTTTCTTCTCAAATTTGAGATAAATCAATTGGGTATGAAAGCAATGGCATAAATGGTCTTTTGTTATTCCTGCTTTCAGCTAATTTTTCTTCTAATTGCCTAGACCCCACCTCGTAATCTATCCAAGCATGTAAATTCTTCCCTCTAATTGATGTCCACAAGCTGTTTGGAAAATTGCTTGAAGCCCTAATGATTTATTACTCTTATAACCTACATCAATTCCTACCAAAGTTTTAATTAGATCACCATTTCATGATTTAACTTCTCTTTCATCTCCAATCCAAAATGAAACCTAAATGGTCCATCACCAAAACCACTAACATTAACACTACTAGAAACAATAACAAAACCCAATCCATTCTCTCCTATATTTAGCAATAAAGAAAATGAGAAATCTATTGAAAAAGATATCAATCTCCTCGGTTTACCTCAAAGAAGCCTAATAGGTTTCTTGTAAATGATTCATCCACCACTCAAAATTGGCAAATCGGAGAGCGTTGCCATAAACAACAATTGCATTGCTGTACAAAGCAACATTCAGCTCAAACTGTGGATCTCCTTGAAACCTAGAAAGGAAAAATGAGGGAGATGAAAGAGAATAGATATATTTAAAAAAGAGAAAGAAGAATAACAAGATGGAAATGATGGGTGAGGAGAAAGAGTTCGAGAAATGAAAGGTGGTATGCAGGAGAAGAGAGTACGAAAGGGAAGTACGAGGGAAAGGGGAACAGTAGAAGGAGTGGGGAAGAGTGAAATTAAAATAACCCTAACCCCCAAATTTAACATAATACACAGGTCAAACACGAATTGGATTATAATAGTCCACTCTACTCCAATTTGAAGTCCAAACAGACCCTAAAAGATTTATTTTTCTTTTAAAGAACTTTGAAATTAACTGAAAAAGTATTATTGATTGATAATAATGTGAAAATATAAACTTTGGTAGTGATGCTATATATAATTAATTAGCTATATATAATTAATTATGTCATTTATTTTATCTCAAAATATATAGTCGAAATAATTTACACTATTAAAGGGATGCTTGCAAAAATAGCAAAAAAAATTATGATAATAGAGTCTACGTCACTATATTTTCTAAATTGCAAAAATAGCAAATTTAAAAGTCTAGCCTAAAATCGTCAATGGGCCTAAATGAAAAAGACGAAACTACCCTTGTTTCAAATTTATTGCATGCTAATTCATTCTTTTTCGTCTTAATTTGGATAGCTCTCTGATAACTGCCTGATTCATCTAATTACTTTGTGATAGCCCTCTGATACATATGTATTGTTTGAAATTTAGATAGCCCTTTGCTAGTTTTTTATATCTGTCTGATAGACCTTTGATAGTCGTATGACAGATCAAATTAGTTTGTTATAGCCCTCTGATACACATGTGTTGTTTTAAATTTGGGTAGCCATTTGATAGTTTTTTATCTCTCTGATAGACCTCTGATAGTCGTATGATATATCAAATTAGTTTGTGATAGCCCTCTGATATTTGTTGTTTTAAATTTGGGTAGCCTTTTGATAGTTTTTTATATATGTCTAATAACCATCTGATAGTCGTATTATTTAATTAGTTTGTGATAACCCTCTCATACATATACGTTGTTTTAAATTTGGGTAGCCATCTAATAACATTACTTTCTTATTACCATGTGATTAAATCAGATTACTTCTACAATACCATTTTCTACTTTTCGACTACCATATGATTACTTTCTGATTACTATTTTATACCATTTTTTAATTTATTTTATATTTGTTTTAGGTGGTCGAGAACATAATGCAAACAATAAAGTCTTCACAAGAAGATAAAAAGTAAAGCTAACACCCAAGGCTATTGGTTTGGACATTGGAAAGAAACACAAATCTCCAAAAAAGAAAAGTAAAGCCAACACTCAGATGTAGAACACATAAATCATAAATAAAGAATATGCCAAAATAAAAATCATACAAGAACATGAAACCGTAAAGGAAAAAAGAAAAAGAAGATGCTTAAATCAAAATCCTCAAACACAGAAAAAGAAGAAGAATATTACAAAATCAAAATCGTACAAAGAAGGTTAAATAGTGTAGAAAATTACCCACGCCTTTTGGTGTTAACTTCGTTATCTGCACAATATTAGACACAGTTGATCGAAACACTTAAATTTGTTCTTTGATTTCTTCATTACCTACCAATTATTTTTACTATTTAATAATAAAAATAATCACAGTATGATCAGTTGATTGAATCACAAAGAAAGAAGGTAGCTCCAACCTACCAAATACATAGTCATGGTTGAAGTCGATAAAAACAGTTCAAATGTGCTAAATTTAGTGCATAAAAATTGAAATTAATGAAGTTGAAACCTAAATTAGTGTAGAAGACAAATCTGAAACACAAAGATTGAAATTAGAACCTGAATTTTGTGCAAATGAAGTCGAAGAATAAAAAAAGCTTTGAGTAGAAAATTGGTGAAATATTGGAGCGTTGGATGGGTCAAAATTAGAACAAAAAAGAAAAAAGAAGATGGTCGGTGGAGAATAACGTAGAACATGGAAATCGTAGTTGAAAAAGAGAAGAAGAAGAAGATGCAAAAATCAAAATCGTACAAGACCACCAACAAAGATTGATGTAGAACAATAGAAATTGTAAAAGAAAAAGGAAGAAGAATATGACAAAATAAAAACCGTAGAAGAACAACGACGGAGATCAACGTAGGACACAAAAATTGTAAACAAAAAAAGAAGACGGAGATCGACGTAGCAATAATGGATTGTTATGTGATTGTTATTTCTATCCTTTTTGTCAATTTGAGTTAGCCTTGTGAGATAGGCATTGAATTACGTTCTGATTTCTATAGTTACTTGATTTCATTTATTGCTATATGCTTGTTATCTTACTGTTATGTGATTGCTATCTAATTGTTGTTAATTAATATTTTATATTGATGATTATTTGATTGCTAATAATAGTTGTATGATTACTGTATGATATTATATTTCAGTATGTCAGTTTCATGATATATGAAAGATATGTGTACCATACCACCAAAGCCATAACAAAATCAACATAAAAATTAAAACAAAACATATTTGAATTCTGATAATTTCAAAATAATAAGATATATAGTAATCATATAATAATCAAATAGTAATAAATATAGCAATAAGATAACCATTAGATGGTAATCAAATAGCAATCACAAACTAATTAAGTTATGGTGCAGAATCTCCAACTAAAATATGAACTAAAAAAAATCAAACAATCTTCTAACATCCTGTTATTATGAACATATGTCAACAGCAATCTATTACATGAAATTTTATTCTTAACCAACATTTGATCAAATACTTTCCTAGCCTCCTCCACAAATTTGTTCTGAGCAAACCTAGATAAATAGCATTTCCAAAAACATCTTTCTCAGCCAACTGATAAAATAATTCCTCAACAAGACAAATAAACATGCTAAAACATGTAAAAAATAATATAGTAATATTATATTGACTATTCTCAATAATACCAATTGCTATATCATAATTACTATCTAATGTTTTAAATTAATATTTATTCTCATTTGAAAATACAACCCAAGAACCATCTAAGTGCTTTGGTTGTAAACTAACTAAATAATAACCACAATGTTATTTAAAAAATGTGATAGCAAATGAGCGAAATTTATTAAATCTAGCTTAAAAAGAAAAAAGAAAAAAAGCATATTCATCTTGCTTTGCATGCTGCAAACCCTCACCAATATTTCTTTCATCAACCAACACTTTGTGACGGTTACAACTTTACCAACACTTTGGTCAACTATCATTGTTCTGTCAATGCTACAACACGTATGCTCACTATTCTTTACGGTATTTATAGTAGAAAATATTCTCTTTATACTCGTTGCAACCGATAAAATCAATGTAAATGTAAGCAATCGATAAACTAATGGGTAGATCTTATCTCTGTTCGTAACAACCATTTTCACTGCAAGATCAACAATGTTTTTTAGTTCAACAAACTTTGAACGCATATCAATAATGTAATTTTGAAGTTGATCCTTAAGCATAGAGAGTTCAATAGCTGAAAAGTCTCTTGGATAAAACTGAGCAAGTCGACTAAATTTTTATCTATCAAAAGCAGCAAATGAATTACTCGAATTCAAACAAGCCACACAAGAAGCAATTCAACACTTGTCAAGGAAGTCATTGAAATTTAGGAAGATATTGAAATTTTTTTATATTTTGAATAAAAACTATTTTGTGAAAATAGTTACAAAATGCAAGATTTGCACACTCAACTTGGTGGTTATAAAATTGAGGCACAACTACTACACCATAAACAAACTTTGGTTAAAATAAAACATTATTTAGTATATATTGTAATCTAATACTTTAAAATTAGTATTAAAATACAAAAACCGATAATGTGAGGAGGATACGTGTCCCTGCTGGCCCCTTAATAAATCTGCCCTTGTTCGTTTGATACTGCTCCACTTGTCTTCGACCACCACTCTACTTGTCATTGGCCACTGTTGCATGTTTGAACATCGAGCTCTCTCTCTCCAATTTTCTCTCTCTAACACAATCACCTTCAATTTAGTAATGTAAGAGTAAAAGCGACAACTAGGGGTGAAATTGGCTTGGGAGACATTCTCAACCCAACCCATATTTTCGAATTATTTGGGTTGGTAACCCGAATTTAGTTTTTAACTCAATCCAACCCAACACGTAAAATATAGATTAGGTTGTAGGGTTGTATAATTTTTTTTTTCATTTATAGTTTCTAATGGTTATAAAAGTTCAAAATTATTACATTTAAATTTCAAACATACATAATTCAAAATTTCATACAATAAATTTAAAGTTTATATACCTAATTTATTTTTTTTATTAAATAATATATATATATATATATATAACATTAATTTGGGTTGAGTTGGATTGAACCGAATTTTTTAACCCTCCAACCCAACCCAAAAAAATAAAAAAAAAAATAATTCAACCCAATTCATATTTTAACCTAACCCAACTCAACTTTTGTAATATGGGTTTAAGTGTGAAGGATGTGTGAGGAGATAAAACATTTGAGGGCAAAATGGAAATATGGAAAAAGAAATAAAATGAAAATTTGATTTTTCTACAATATCTGCAATACTTAAAAAGCCCCAGCTATATTTTTAATTTCCCTAAATGATTTTGCCAGCTACTACAATTTCCCAAAATAAAACTTTTGGAAGTTAAGGTGCAGTACTGAAACTTACACTACAGTTTAGTTTAGTGGTATCATTTTGCATGATATGACTTTTTTTTTATAAAAAAATAGACTCTAAGTTAATTTATATATCCTACCTCTAAATTTTTAAATTTGTGTTAAATAAATTTTTTGAAATTAAAAAGTAGGTAATAGATTTCTCAATTTTCAAATTGGATCTTATAAATTCTTTTCGTCTGATAAGTTTTTAAAGATTTAATTTATTTATATGAGTCTCTAGACATTTAGTTTCGTAGATAATAGGTCATCAATTTATTTAACATCTTTTTAAATCCATACAGCAATTTAATTTGAAAAAAAATTGAAAGTTTAATGTTGTACTTAATACAAAAATTCAAATCTTATGCCTACTCAAATACTCGTAACGAACATTAGTAATTTAACTTTGTTTTAGTCCTTAATTGACTTTAAAATGTTTACTTTTCAACCTTCATTTTAACACTTATTTTGAAAATGGGTCACCAATTTTTAGTCCTTCATTCATCTTCTTTTAACTATATTGTTTTGATTTTCATTTAGAAAGTTTTTCCAATTTTCTTGCATAAGTGATTTGGAATTGATTCTCTTAATTTCATTTTTCAAACAGATTTTGGTTTAATTAAAAATATAACCTTTTCTACAAAATTCAATCTCATTTATTTCTATATATATAAAAACATTTCACCAATGTAAAGAGAAATTGTTTTATCAACTTTTTTTTAGAGATTTCTTTTTTGTGTAATTAGAATTAAAAACATAATTTTAGTGGTAATTATTTTATTTTTTAAGAATCTGTTGAGACAGACGTTCGTTGATTACGTCTACATCCTAAACATTAAATCTTCATAAAAGCGAGAAGGAACAGTAACAAAAAAAAAAAAGAATACAAAGAAAACTCGTATTTAAATAATCGAAAATTTTTATCACAGTTTTGTAGTATATGATTTAAAAAGGGGCTTGCAAAATAAATTAAAATATTTACAAGTTATAGCAAAATTTTGGATTCTATCACTGATAGTCTTCCATCATATAGCATATTATTAACTATCACTAGACTATCAGTGATAGAATTTGTTATAGGTGATAAATATTTTGTAAAATATATTATTTTAAATTTTTTCTTATTTAAAAATTGATCATAATTAATTTTATGCTAACCTTTGATTAATTAATTTCTTTTCTAGTTGTAATCTTTTGGGGTAGGGTCCAAAAAAACTCATGCATGTTCAAAACTTCTTTTTTTTCATCACTCTTTTATCTTTATATATATATATATATATATTAATCGTTACAATTGTACACTTTCTTAATTTGAATTAATACTTTTAACTTGTCACTACAATTAGTAAGCAATTCACCAAACAAAATATTTTATTTTAGTTAATAATTAGATCTTTCTAATATCATTTTTAATTGACTCAAACCTTGTTCAATTGAATTTAAGAAACAATGATTAGAAATTAAAATCCACATGTAGTTCATATATATATATATACTGTACACACATTGACATATAATGGATTTATATGAAAGGGTTTTTGTTGGATATAAAATTTGTACAGATAGTGTTATTCAAACATGAACAAAAATGGTCCATTTTTAAATGAACATTGTTAGAAAGTATAAAAGAAGAAATGGAAGTATAGTGACAAATGAGAATTGTGAAATTATAATAATGGAATAACAATCTAGAACAAACACGCATAGTTGGATTTAATTATTAATAATAACAATAATGTTTATGAGTGTTGTCACATTTGACATGGTAGCTAATTAATGTTAATTATTTAGAGAGAGAAAAAAACTTCTAACAAAAAAGGGTTTGAAATATATAAGTTAAATCATGATGTGCAATCAAAATCTTCTGAAGATTGAGACACATGAACAAAAGAAACTCCATATTAGAAACATGAGAAAGACACTTCATTAACTTACATATTCTGATTTTTTATTTCAAAAAATCAAAAATCAAAAATGAAAATCAATTGCTATTGGAAGGGGAAATTATAACCCATTTACTATTCTCACCTAATCATTCCTAAACTAACAACTTCTTTTATAATAATAATTCTTAATTTAAATATATATATTTGGTTAAATTTGTGCAATTTTAGTTTTTATATATATAGATTTGAAAAAAAATATCTTAATTTAGTCTCAACTATTATTTATTGGGTTTTTTAAGTAATATTACTTTCCACGTCAGTTTAAATATAAAATTTAACATTGAAAGACTAAAATTTATCTTTTATCATTATTGTATTCTTAAACAAGAAAACAAGGTAAATTGTTAATTGACAATGACTTTCTATTGTTGGCACACCCCAAATCGTACTGCAACAATAACTTCGAAGTAGTAGGAATATGATGCAAGTTTATTACAATTTTGAAATTTTCTTACCACAAAAATTTGTTCTCAACTCCTTTTAAACTATTAATACTCAAAACGAATGGATACTACAAGAAATCAGAGTTCTCCCGACGTCGAAAAAGGCGTCGACAAAAGCGATGTCGGAACAAAGACCAATCTCCGATGCATAAAATACACATCGGCCGATACAATTATTTCTGACACTACAAGAAATAAGACTTATCGCGACGCCAAAAACGACGTCGCTTAAAGTAACGTTGCTGAGAAGCTTCCGCGTCGCGGAAAGTTTGCACGGAAATCAAATGTTTCCACTTTCCGCGATATTGTGTCATTCACGTCGCGGAATCCAAATAATCTACGACGTCGCATCGCGGAAAGGGGAACGTAATAAATACGTTTTCTCACATTCTGCAACATGGCGCAGTGGATTAGTTGGATTTCGCAACGTGTATGGCACAACGTCGCGAAAAGTAAAAACGTTTGATTTTCATGCAAACTTTCCGTGACGTGCGTCTGACAGACGTCGCAAAATGTGGAACGTAAAATAAATCCGTTGTCCCACTTTTCATTGTCTTTTTTGGAATGTAAAAGCAATCAAATATGTGTAAGGCTGTCAGGACGCGATAGCCTTACAACCATAGGAGCGGCACAAAGTCGTTTCTTCAGAGACAGGTAGAGCTCACTAAGTTGCACTGTCGTCCTGTAGATCGTGCCGAGTTGTTCAAAAAAACGCACGCCAATAGTAGTGGCAAGTTTATTTCACCTGCTGCAGAGGACACTTTCGTAAGTTTTAGATAACTTTATATTTGGTTTATAATACTTTTATTTATTCTATGTTTTTAAGTCTGGTAATCTCTCAAACTTACATAAGCTTCTATTTTGTGCAGTATCAGATGGTGGATCTTCAGTCTCAGCCCGTTCAAGAGGGTTCTAAACCACTAACTGAGGACAAGATATGCAAGACTGTTTTTGGTAGACGAACGGACTACTCGAAAGGTCTTGGTTGGGGCCCAAAATCCAAGTAGAGGATTGCCACTTCATCTTCTTTCTCTAGTACGTATGACTACCAGGCACACGTAGTAGAGGTTAGCGAACTCAGAGCGAGCCTTGACAACGCTAACCGAATGCTCCAAGAAAAACGCCTGAGGGAGGAGGAGTGAGATCGCCAAATGGCAGACCATGCACGACAAATGGAAGAGATGAAGAAGATGCTCGAGGAGATGAGTTGGACACAGACAGGCCCGTGATCGTGCATGCATGGGTACACACTTTTCAATAATATTTAATTTGTTTAACTTTCCATATATGATATTTTAACAATACTTTCGTATTATTTGTAGGTCTAGCGTCCATTGCATTAGACTTTAGGTTTTTCAGTATTAGATTTTAGGTTTTTTTCTTTTCTTAATGTAATGTTTTCAATTATGTATTAATTTTCTGTATCAAACATATTAATTAATGTATCGTTTGATTTCATAATGAATATTATTTTTATTTCAATCATTTTACTCAATATTTTATTATATCGGGAACCAATGAACAACAAAATTAAATTAATAATAAAAATAATAACAAAATTAAATTAAAAAAAAAAAGATTTTGCGATGCAGACGGCCCATGCATCGCAGACGGTTTTCGCAACGTCGTCGTCGGGGATACTTTTCGTAACGCCCACGTCGCAGTTTCCTTCAGCGACGCACGGGACCGTGCGCGGGGGAAAATTTCTGCGACGTGGTAGCGACTGGCGTCACAAAAAGTATCCCCAATAAGCTTTTTGCGACATGGTCGCCGACATCGTCTACGACATCGCAATAACTTTCTGCGACGTACATTGGGATGTTCGTCAACGTCGATATGCGTCGGGAAAACCCAACTTTATTGTCGCGACACCGTAGTTTAAGACGTCGGAAGAAGATAAATAAATATTTAATTCTTGCATTTTTTTCGACGTCATAAGTAAAACGTCGGAAAAAGTTTAGCCATTTCCGACGTCATAAGTAAAGCTTTGAGAAATTTTTAGTCATTCCCGATGTCATAAGTAAAGCATCAAAAATAGTGTAGCCATTTCCGACGTCATAAGTAAAACATCAGGAATAAGGGGTGTCTTCCGATGTTTTTGATATGCATCGGGAATTCTCTTATAAAAATTCTTTGGATTCTGTAATTCACAGAACTGAAAAGGACAAGGTCGAGAGAGTTGACAAAGAGGCCGAGAAGGAAAGAGATCCACACAGCCACTCGCCGTTGTCCTTGTCCGATCGTTCGTCGTCGTCTCCACCGTCACTGTTTATTTCAGTAAGTGGTGTAGTTTAGTTATTGTTTTGTTTTAGTTAATTAGTTTTAGTATTTAGATTTCAAATTAGTTTTAGGTTTCAAATTAGCTTTAGTATTTAGATTTTGAATTAGTTGTAGGTTTTAGTATTGTATTTGAATTTGAAGTGTTGTTAGGATTTTTGAAT
>JBBPDI010000032.1:14777301-14791461 GCA_037974545.1 Cucumis variabilis | reverse complement strand
CCGGCGCCGGTGATTTTCAGTCCCCGGCGGCTAATTTCTATTTGCCTCAGTCTTCAGATTATTGATTAATATATTTATGGACTTGAGATTAATATCATATTTATATATATTATGTAATGTAATGCATGAGGATAGTTTGACTTTATGGTTGCATTTTTCTTTTATTACTACAAAAATATTGGCACTTTTTTTTAGTATTCTATTTCAAATGAATGAGCTGTCGAACTTAGTCACCTCATGAGGAGAAAAAAGTATGTTAAATAATAATAATAACGTGTTAATCTCATTGTGATTCAGCTTTCAAAACATAGTTAAGTAATAAAGGATTAATTTCTATCTTAACAGTCTGATTTGATCTTTTATCTACAATTATATAACTAAAAAATAAGAAAGGTTTCCTGAATAAAAAAGAAAAAGAAAAAAAAATAAAACAAAAAATGAGAGGCCAAGACAAGTTTTAGTAACTGTTATTGCAATACTATGGAGAGTTTTTTTATATTAGCTTCAATTTAAAAAAATTCATGTGTGTTGCTGCAACTCTCAAAACCTTTCATACTCGTACAAAAAATAGTCAAAGTATCATTTTGATAATAAAAAACACATCAAATTCGTAAAAGTCTCCAACTTATACTTTAACTCTCTTGAAACAATCTAAAAAGTGCATAAATATCATTTTGACCATGAAAATCAAAATGTCAAATATATACACAACTTTAATGGCGCTGAGATATCACTTTGAGATCACTTTTTATCCAAGAAAGACTTTTTATATACATGACACCATAAATATATTAAGTAGAAAATAAACTTCTAACTTTTTCCTACACATAGAAGGTTGTTCAATACTAAAAAAAGAAAAGAAAAGAAAAACTTAACCATTAAATGTAGAATGAATTGATCAACCACTACTTATTAACAAAATTTCGTGACATATTACTTAACTATTGTGCTTCTAATTTAACAATCCAACTGTTTATTAAATAACAAAGACAATATTTAATTTGAAGATTAGAATTGAGTTCAATGTCCAAAATGTAACTTCAAATTTAGCATATTCTTATTTCAAAAAAAGAGTATTTAGGAGATAGGTTCACAAAACAAACTTAAATCTCTATCTATTCAAACAGTTAGACTCAATCTAGAACTATAAGTAGAAAGTTTCCAAGACTTAAACTAACATACAACAATTGCTAAGAGTTAATTAAAAGAGTTCACAGTAGAACTTTACCTACCGAATATGCCAAAATAACTCTAAAACCTAGTTGGCTAGTGTTTTAATAAGCTTAAACCTACTTAATTGAATTACTTAAGAGGAGTGTGTTATGTTAGAAGTATTTAAATAAATGTATAATTAAAGTGTGGGCTATGTATGTAAATCAATAATTTGTTTCATTGTGTTATTTTATTAAATTAGACCTATTATGTGATCTGTTTAATTAAGGCAAAAAATTCCTATTTGAGTATAGATTAAATTAGTAGAAGCCTATTCCTAGATTGATTAGGATTTAATATGATCATAATTGAACTGGTATATAAAGAGACTTAGGGCTATGGTTCCCAATATACCAAAATAATATGCACTCAGTCTTTCTTGTATCCAATCAAGAGAAAGATCCCACTAAGAGCATTCAGAGTTTTGGTTGAGGAAGACAATAGTCATTTTATAGCTATCAGATAACTGCCATTTTATAGCCGTCATCAATGGAATCTGGTATGTAACTTATTCTTGATAATTTGGCACGACTGATCTTGGGTTAATCTATTATATAGATTTAAAGTATTTTTATGCCAACAAGTGGTATCAGAGCATGAAATTCATGTTGAATTATTGGAATATGTTTGTTTTCTATTGTTCTTGATTCAAGATTTGGTTAATCATATTTAGGTTTGTCAATACTTCTTCATGGTTCTTGCCAATTTAATTCATCATTTGTTCTATCTAAATCTTTAGCACTTGAAAAATTTACTTTATGTCTCTTCCAGTACAAAGAAATTGATTGGTCTCTCTCAATTTGCAAAAAATAATAAAATTTTCTTTGAATTTCACCCTACCCTATGTTATGTGAAGGATCAATAAACTAGCCAAATACTTCTCCAAGAACACCTAAATGATGGTTTGTGCACTAGTTTATCATCAAATCTTCCCACTAAAGCGCTTTGAAGTTTGAAACCAACACTAGCTCCAATATTTTAACTATTGTCTTGTCCAATTATCGTATGAATCCTATTGATATATGGCATAGAAGATTAGTGAAGGAATTAAAGCCCTTGGCAGTGAAATATTTTACAGAGATCTTTTCAAATTTAATTAGAAACTTAAAATACCGTACATTGGCAAACAATTACAGAAACAAATTTCTTATAATTTAAACTAAGGTTAAACATACTTAAACAAATTATAGATTAGAGAATTATAGAATAGAGTAACTTACTCTCGTTGACGTCTCTAAACCTACTGAATTGTGGACACCATCAGTCAGAGACCTCCATATCCTCTAGAATGAGATTGGTTTGTGGAAACCAATTGGAATGGTAAATTTTTTTTGAGAGAGTCTCTAAGAATATTTGCAGAGAGACAAAAGCTTAGGTTGAAAAACCTGTTTTCTTCTATGTATTTATAACTCCCTCTTCTTCAGAAAGTTGGAAAGAATCATTGGATTCTATTAATTTAAAAAATATTAAATTAATAGAAATATAAAATTAACTAATTAATTAATTAAATCATATTTAATGAATATCTCTCACATACTTATAGTTTTTTTAATTTAATTAAATCAAATAAAACTAAACTATTAATTAATTCTCCAATTAATTAATTGGTAAATTAAATAACTTATATTTAATTTAATTCAAATTTGAATCATATTCAAGTATAAATTTATCTCATAACCAATAATTTTAAGATGAATCCAATTCACATTAAATTAATATTTGAACTCATTCAAATATTTTATCTCTCATGAATTAATTTTGAATCATATTCAAAATTAAATTTATATAATAAAATTTAATTAAAATATAAACTTTATATTATAACGTATCACAATACATTATACTAATTTACAAAGTAAATTTGATTATTTCAAATTACAACCAATATAAATAAATCTCATTACCCTTTACGAGCTAGGAAGGAAACCTGATGTATCTACAGATCAGAAGCTAAAACGATATGAGATTAATTGGCTAAACTCATTAACCACATTAATCAATATTTGTTAACTGTGTGTACACTCCACTAAAGACTCACAACTGAACTCTTCTCACTGTAGATATACTTCTGTGCCTATGGATATAGACCAGTAACAGTAAGTTAGTTCTTCACGAGTGTTCATAACACCACCTGGGTCAAATTACCGTTTTATCCTTGGGTTACTTCTAGTCCTAAATATTAGTACTCATCTAATGAACAACCTATTTATGGTCCAACCAATAAACAAAAACTCCTCTCGTGCCATAGAAAGGGTAATACCATTTGTTCAAGTTTAGAGACACCATTTAAGGGAACACTCATATACTTACTTTAAAGTTGGGAATGAGTGAATTCTATCTTGTGTGATTATATTTTCAGCTTTCCACTCGGTCTTGTCTCCAAAATGATAAGCATATTGAGTCAGAAATCTGGTCATTCTCATCCATACAAATCAAAAGACAATTCTTGTGAAAATGAGTTCATAATACACTTAGGATTAAGACTAAGTTACCTAGGTCATTCTAATGAAATAGAAACTCAACAAGTCAACAGAGTTACATCTAGTGGTTACTGTTTTGTGGTTCAGTTTATGCAAACTCATTGCACATAAGTTACCTAGGTCATTCTAATGAAATAGAAACTCAACTAGTCAACAGAGTTACATCTAGTGGTTACTGTTTCATGGTTCAGTTTATGCAAACTCATTGCACATAATACCCTCAACTTGCATGTCACCTACACGAACGTGTTGGATAATTGCGTTTGTATCAAATACAAAGTTAGTCATATCCATAGTGTTACCAAGATAAGGTACCCAACCTTATCCCTATACTATAGACCCTTTAAGCTGATCTCAAGTATTGATCCCTGTATGTCTTTACATACTGTTCAAGACTCATCAAACAACTTAAGATGCTATTTTATTGGATTTAGGTTATTAAGACAAAACTAATAATATAATCAATAACATCTATTGAAATTATAATAATAACACTTTATTAATAATGGTCAATGGATACAATCTACAAGTTTTAGGACATAAATCCCAACAGGTACGTATATCATAATCAAACTTTAGGTAAGAATATTATGATTTAGGGACCGATCCATCACCTTCATATATACATGTATGGACACAAGCGTGATTGTAGAGAACATAAAAAATATTTATACTACGAAGTGTCTGCCACTACTACAAACATCAAGAAAAATAGTTTTCTTATTGGTCAAAACATGTCAAAAAATGAAAGGGGACTTCAATGTCTTTTGCCCATCAAGGAAACTAAAAAGCCCATCAAGAAAACCATTTTTATGATGGCCAAAACATGCAATAAAATGTGAGACCCGAATTCAAAAAGAAGTTCTATTGGAGAAAAGCCTTGTTGAAAAGAGTGGTGTTTGACTAAGTGTTGATAAGAAGCATTATGCGAAGAAGAGAAAAGAAGTACTTGGGCCTAAGTATCATCGCGTTAAAGTAAGCAATGTGATGAGAATTAGCTAGCGAGAAAGGAGCACATGTTGGAGGCTCAGAACTAGGTGTTGGGTGTAGTAATGCGAGGAGAAGTGTCTGCTCCTAAGTGTGGTTGTGATGAGGTAGGGGTTCTTTTGAAAAGTTGGACGTCCGCTTGAGGTGATTGGACAACCTTGATTGTATTGGTCATCAAGAAAGGAGACTGATACTTTTTGCCTATCAAGAAAACCAGCTTACTTGATGGCCAAAACATGTCATCAAAAACCATTTCTTGATGGGATTGGCCATCAAGAAAGGAGATTTTGACATCTTTTGCCTATTAAAAAAATTGGATCAGTCCATCAAGATAGTTTTGCCCATTAAGATAGCCTTTCTACTTATAGGTTTTGCCCATCAATGAAAATCTATTCTTGATGTACGTTTTGAGCCCGTCAACTATCACATCTTTAGAAAAACTTTAAAACAGTATGGTTCATTACGACCCTCTCATATAGGTGACCTGTAATTGACCTTAAACAAGTTCAAAAAACCTGAAAATATGCAAAATGCATAACATACTACTTCAAAGAACTTCTGCGGAATCTTTTCAATTATATAACCATGTACAACTCTACCACAACTTCAAAACTCCAAAACTCACACAACTCTAGAACTCCAACAACTTGAAATTAAACTTCTAACTTCACAACTTCAAACAATTCAAGCAAAATATCAACAATCACAAATATAAAATCCATACCATCAAACCATATAATTGAAACGCAACTAACATATATTTCATAAACTTACTAGAGATCCATAAAACAAACTAATTAATTTTCATTAATCAATTGTAAATTACCAATGTTTCTACAAAAAAGAAAAGAAAAGAAAATAGTATCTAGTAAATAGGATCATATAAGACATAAAACTATAGAAATTGACATCGTATCACAATATACCTAAACCACTACTACAAATTTGACCTTTTTTTATGTGCAAAGCACATAAAAAAAAATTCTACCTTGATGGTATTTGCCCATCAAGTAGATATACATCAAGAAAGTCTATCCATCAAGAAAACCAAGTTTCTTGATGGCCAAACCAAGTCATCAAAAACTCTTTCTTGATGATTTTGATCGTAAAAAAAAAGGAGACTTTGTCGTCTTTTGTCCATCAAGAATATGGAAAAGCCTATCAAGATAGCCATTTTCATTAACTTGTTTTAATGTCAACTAAACTTCTTTGTTAACATTTTTTAACCGTTAACTATAACAATTAAAAAAAATATGGGTAATTACGACCCTCCTAGACCTGAAATCAAATATGAAATTATAAAACTGTCAAAATATTTAAAATCCACATATATACAACTACAAAACAACTTCTATAAAATACCATCAATCACAAATATTATATCATTTAACAAAATCAAAATGTATTAATAACTTGGTTTGAAACATTTGTCCAACATCATTAAGAAAATGAAAATAAACTTGTAATCAAAATTACTTAAACATCAATAATTCTTAAAGTTTGAAACAAGTTCAAGTAACTCATTCAAACTTGACGTCATATATCTTGATGATTGTTTCTTTGTCCTTATTAACAAATGAATAAAAAAATATTATTATTATAATATGAATATAAAAACTAACAATATCACTTTAATTAAATTTGATAGCCAATTTAATTGAGGAGAAAATGTTATACATGAGTGTGATAGTTGCAAGTCTCAATTTACCTCTAAGGCCCTTACTAATAGAAAGAGACAAGCACAGTGGAAAAAAGGATACAAAAATTACCCTAATTGCCCCTAATTAACATGCAACCCCTAAACTAAACATTTAAGAGTTTTAGGAAATATTACCTTTGAAGTTTTTGTAAAACCTTGATATCTCCTTACCAATTCTAATTGAGACAATCACTAGTGGTCACCTACTATTCTCTAGACAAAGAACCGGGTTGTGGGATCCAATTTGGTGTAGAAAATAAGAGAGATAAAAGGGAATTGTAAGGTATATTTTGGTTGAGATTTTGGAGTGTAAAAATTTCTAAAAATATTAGAAATTGGCAAAAGTTCTTCACCTATTTGAAAACATCCCTATTTATAACTTAATTACATGCAAAAATGCATTTAATTAATCTGCCAAATCTTAACACCTAATATTCCACTAACAATTTAGTGGAACTTAGTGGGCTAGGTGTCTACATCTCATGTAGCCACATATCCCACTAAGTGTTAGTGGGATTATCCAACAAAATGTTTGATCCCAAAGAGAAGACGTATATGTTTGACAAAAAGGGAGAGTTTGTTACAATATTTTGCCAAACGATTCTTTTCCTATATTTTACAAATCTTGGTATATCTTGTGAGAATCTTGGTATATCTTGAGGAGAAAACAATATCTAGAACATTATATATATATTTAAATCCTGAAGTATATATATGTGGGTTTGTCTCTTTCTACAGGTGTGTGTGAAGAAAAGAAAAATCGCTAATATCATTAAGATTTCTGCTACACCATTTTACTATGGTTTTGAAAAGGTATGAAGATATATACCTGAGGTAGATTGTTTCAAAAAGAGATTACTTTTATATATATAGACATTTAAGTGTGATAGGATTATGAATGAAGATCTAGTAATTGAGGAGTCAATTCATTGATTCAGAGGGAGCCTGAATTCATCTTCAAAGAGATTCATCATCACCACCTGGGGGAGCCTGCAGTTATGTCTTTAAGTTGTAAAGATAACATAATTATTGTAGCTTTCATGTTTAAGTTACAAACTCATGAATCTTAATAATAATCCTTATCTGAGCAAAGAAGCTCCCCAGATGTAGGTCGTATTTGCTGAACTGGGTTACCAAAGTCTTTCTGTGTTATCTATTATTTATCTACTTTAGCTATTTCTGCAGCTTACAACCTTAGATACAACTAAAGTCATTTTTGCTTGATAATAACTTTTTTTCAATTGGTATCAGAGTGGATTTCGTTTAAAATGGAGATAGATAGAGAAGAAAGTTTGACTACTAGAACCTCAATACTTGATGGCAAGAATTATTCATATTGGAAAACATGTATGACATCATTTCTCAAATCTCTTGACGCTAAAGCTTGGAAAGCTGTTAAAGCAGGTTGGACACCACCTATGGTGACTATAAATGGAAAATCTATTCCAAAGTCTGAAGAAACCTGGATGGATGAAGAAGAACAAAAGTCAATGAGAAACTCGCGGGCACTAAATGCCATATATAATGTAGTAGATATGAATGTGTTTAAATTAATAAACAAGTGTGCTACAGCCAAAGACGCCTGGAAGGCTCTCGAGGTGGCATTTGAGGGTACCTCCAAGGTAAAAATCTTACGTCTGCTGTTGTTAACTTCCAAGTTTAAATCATTGAAAAAGATGGAAGAAGAAACTATAACTGAATATAATGCAAGGGTTATGGAGATAGCAAATGATTCATTTAATTTTGGTGAAGAATTCCAGAATCTAGAATTGTTAGAAAAGTTTTACGATCGTTACCTAGAAGATTTGACATGAAAGTAACAACTATTGAAGAAGCTCAGAATATTACTAAACTATCTCTAGATGAATTGTTTGGGTCTCTTCGTACTTATGAAATTGCTAGATCTAACAGAGAAGTACATAAAGGGAAAAGTATAGCTTTTCAGTCTCTACATGAGGATGACGCTGGTGAAAAATGTAAGTCATCAAATGATCAAGTAAATGAGTCAATTGCAATGTTGACCAAACAGTTCTCGAATGTTATTAGGAAATTTAAAACTTCTAATAATTATGGGCAAAATACTCGTGAAAACAATCAGTTTAGAAGAAAAGACCCTGATCGACAAAATAACAGAGACACAAGAAGTTTTAAATGTAGAGAACGCAAAGGTCGTGGACATATCAAGCTGAGTGTCCAACGTACTTGAGAAGACAAAAGAAAATTTTCTATGCCATTCTATCTGATGAGGAATTTGATGATCATGAAGAAGAAGTGAGTACACTAATGCATTTATAAGTTCAATCTCTAAAGATTAGTCTATATCTAAGAAAGAATAACTTCATTATCAACTAAATGAAAATATTTCTTATAATAAATTACAACAACCATGGAAAGAAGACTCCTCTGTTCGCAATATTCAGAAAGAAAAGATTCAGGAATTAATGGTGGAAAAAGAGAGATTGTTAACAATCATATCAACTCTAAAGCAAAAATTGAAGGAATCTCAAGCCGAATATGACCAACTGTCGAAATCTGTAAAAATATTGAACTCTGGAACTGAACGCTTAAATCAAATCTTGTCTTTAGGAAAAACTAATGTCACTAAGCAAGGACTTGGTTATATTGGCAAAACCATGTCAGGTACACAAAAGAATAAAACCATTTTCATTCCAGCACAAAATAAAGTTAAAGGAAGTAATTCAGGTTCACGTACATGGCCAAAAGTTTCAAATAACTTCTCAAAAGTATGGATATGTCATTTTTATGGAGAACGGGGGCATATTAGACCATTTTGCTTCAAAATGAGAAGTTATAACATCTACAATCAAGTAATGACAGACACATCGAGATTGCATAATCCAGGAAAGTATGGAGAGTTAAGCAGACATCTGAGCAGAGTAATATAACATTCACTTCAATTCAAGTATCAAATGATGACTGGTTCTTTGACAGCGGTTGTTCAAGACATATGACAGAAAATCGGTCATATTTTTCAAACTTCACGGAATGTTCATTAGGGTACATAATTTTGGTGATGGAGCAAAAGATAGAATTTTAGCAAAAAGAAACATAAATGGAAAACGTCTACCTTATCTTGATGTTGTAAGATCTGTTGAAGGGTTCACTGCTAATCTTATTAGTATCAGTCAACTATGTAATCAAGGGTATACGGTAAATTTTTGCAAAGAAGACTATAGTGTCACTAATGGGGATAATGTTGAGATCATGAGAGGTGTGGGACAGCCTGATAATTGCTATCATTGGTGTTCTAACCAAACTGATATTTGTCACCTATCAAAAGAGGAACAGACACAACAGTGGTATAAGAAGCTTGGTCATGTGAGTCTAGACTTAATTGGCAAAGCCTTGTAACATGATGCTAAATTGGGTTTACCAAATTTGAATGTAAATAATAGACTGTTCTGTGAAGACTGTCAATGAGGAAAACAGATCAAAGTATCTCATAAGTCTGCCAATGAGTGTTATACATCAAGAGTTCTTGAATTACTTCATATGGATCTGATAGGTCTCATGCAAACTAAAAGTCTCAACAGAAAGAAGTATATCTTTGTGTGTGTGGATGATTATTCACAATTCACCTGGATAAGGTTCCTCTGAAACAATTTTGAGACTCCTAAGATATGTATTGTTTTATGCAAAAATCTACAACGAGAGCAAGGGGTGAACATTTGGAGAATTCGAAGTGATCATGGAAAGGAGATTGAGAATGAAGAATTTAATTCCTTCTGTGAAATTAAAGGTATTCGACATGAATACTCGACTTCCCTCACCCCACAATAGAATTGGGTGGTAGAAAGAAAGAATCGCACGCTTCAAGAAATAGCCAGAGTGATGCCAAGAATATCCCATTACAATTTTGGGATGAGTCTACGCATACAACTTGTCATATTCACAATAGAGTGACAATCAGGACTAGCACGATGACAACATTGTATGAAATATGGAAAGGAAAGAAGCCTAAATGTTAAGTATTTTCATATTGTTGGCAGTGTATGTTATATCCTTGCAGATAGGGAGTATCACAGGAAATTCGATGCTAAGTCTGATAAAGGACTATTCCTGGGCTATTCTCCAAACAGTAGAGTATTTCGAGTGTTCAACATTAGAACTCAGCCAGTCTTGAAAATTGTCAATATTGTGGTTAATGATGATGAAAGAATGTCTCCTGAAATTTGGGAGAGTGATGATGATGTAATTCTTCTTACAGACTGACAAAGTTGCTAATCGGTCCGTATATGGTGATAGCTCAACATCAGAGAGTCTAAAAATTCTTGATACAGGTAAAAGTATTATGTCTAATCCAAGTATTTCTATTGATGACTCTAAACGTGCTACACCTATTTCACAATTCAGACCTTCCGCTCATGTGATCAAGAATCATCCTACAACCAGTATTATTGGAGATCTTCATAGTGGTATCACTACCAAAAAGAAGGATCGCTTAGATTATGTCAAATTAATTGCAAATCTGTGTTATACATCATCCGTCGAACCTGTTTCAGTTTCCGAGGCTCTTACAGATGAGTTTTGGATTGCAGCCATGCAAGACGAACTCCTTTAGTTTGAAAGGAATAATGTTTGGTCCTTGGTGCCTAAACCAGATAATGTTAATGTTATTGGCACTAAATGGATTTTTAAAAATAAGACAGACGAACAAGGGTGTGTCACTTGCAACAAAGCTCGGTTAGTCGCTCAAGGTTATACTTAAGTTGAAGGAGTGGATTTTGATGAGACATTTGCTTCAGTAGCCAGACTGGAAGCTATTTGCATGTTGCTTAGCATCACATGTCTTCAGAAAATCAAGTTGTTCTAGATGGATGTTCAAAGTGCATTTTTAAATGGATACTTGTGTGAAGAAGTTTATATTGCTCAACCTAAGGAGTTTATGATTCTGAGTTTCCTCATCATGTTTACAAACTCGATAAGGCATTGTATGGTCTTAAACAGGCACCTAGAGCCTGATATGAATAGTTGACTGTGTTCTTATGTCAACAAAGATATGTTCGCAAAGGAACTGATAAAACATTGTTTATTCATAGACGGGAGACAAACATCATTATGGTCAAATTTATGTCGATGATATAATTTTTTGTGGTTTTTCTGATGCTAACGTGAGTAGCTTTGTTCATATCATGCAGTCTAAATTTGAAATGAGCATGGTAAGGGAATTATCATTTTTTCTTGGCTTACAAATCAAGCAAGGTCAAACTGGAATCTCTGTGTCACAGGAAAAATATGCTAAAAATCTGGTGAAAAGTTTGGCCTAGAGACCTCTCAATCCAAAAGAACTTCAGCGGCAACACATGTCAAATTAACTAAAGACAGTAAATATCTGTTGATCACACTGTTTATCGGATATGATCAGTAGTCTACTTTATTTAATAGCAAGTCGACCTGATATAACTTATGATGTGGGTGTGTGTGCTCATTATCAATCAAATTCTCGTGCTTCACATCTTCTGGCAACTAAAAGAATCTTGAAATATATTAGTGGAGCGACGAACTTTGGGCTTCATTATACTTATGATACTACTTCGTCTCTTGTGGGATAATGTGATGCGGATTGGGCAGGTTGTACAGATGATAGAAAGTCTACGTCAGGTGGTTGTTTCTTCTTAGGAAACAGCTTAGTTTCCTGGTTCAGCAAGAAACAAAGTTCTGTCTCTCTGTCTACAGTTGAGGCAGAATATATTGCTACTTCATGCATGCTCTCAGCTTGTTTGGATGAAACAAATGTTGGATGAATATGGGTTCTCACAAGATACTATATTGATTCTTTACTGTGATAATCTGAGTGCTATAGAGATATCTAAGAATTCGGTTCAACACAGTCGAACAATGCATATTGATATCCGTTATCGTTTTATTCGGACTCTTGTTGAAGATAAAACTATTGCTCTTACTCATGTTTGATTCGGTCTTCAATTGGCTGATATTTTAACAAAACCCCTTGATGCTTCCTCTTTTGAGCATCTACGAGCTAAGTTGGGTGTGTGCTCTATTTAAGTCCTCATTATTTAAATTAAATGGTCAGGCCTAGTTGTTTCGGCCCATGGGTATGGTGGTCCTCACTTTTAAACTTTTATTGTTTTGGCACAGTTTTTCGTTTGGCACTTCATCTTCCACACTTCTGATTCTTACATCTTCACGAACCACAGTTGTTTCAAACTGTCTATCTTCTTACATCTCTCACAGTTCGAGAATGCTTCTCTGACGGGGTGTGTTGGTTCTATAAAATGGTTCATACTCGTCGAGCGTACTATCCTGAATCCTCTATAAACTCTAAGGATCCTAGTGTTTGCATCAACATGCACGGTGTTTGCATGAGAAGGAAACGAATCAAAAGCACTCCGGCTCGTCGTCTGTATGTGCATCTTGCTGATCGTGGTAAATTTTTGTATCGTCTCAGTTCGGATAGCTCTGATACCAATTGAAAAAGAGTTATGATCAAGCAAAAATGTCTTTAGTTATATCTAAAGTTATAAGCTGCAGAAATAGCTAAAGTAGATAAACAACAGATAACACAGAAAGACTTTGATAACCCAGTTCGACAAATACGACCTACATCTGGAGAGCTTCTTTGCTCAGATAAGGATTATTATTAAGATTCATGAGTTTGTAACTTAAACACGAAAGCTACAATAATTATGTTATTTTTACAACTTAAAGTCACAACTGTAGGCTTCCCCTCACGGTGATGATGAATTTATTTGAAGATGAATTCAGGCTCCCCTGAATGAATGAATTGACTCCTCAATTACTAGATCTTCATTCATAATCCTTATCTCACTTAAATGTCTATATATATATAATATATATTAGTAATCTCCTTTTGAAATAATCTACCTCAGGTATATATCTTCATACTTTTTCAAAACCATAGTAAAATGGCATATCAGAAATTTTGATGCTATCAACGATTTTTCTTTTCTTCACACAGACCCGTAGAAGAAGACAAACTCGCATATATACTTCATGATTTAAATATATATAAAATCTTCTAGATATTGTTTGCTCCTCAAGATACACCAAGATTCCTAAAATATAAGAAAAGAATCGTTTGGCAAAATATTGTAACACGTACCTTGAGCGAGACACAACGTGAAGTGCAAAAAGAGCACATGGCATATTTCAACTAATCTCTAGAACAATTTGCTTGATTCTACAAATTGGGTGTTCTTGGTATAGGGTGGCTGTTATAGGTCACTTGTTGGACTAAGAATAACCACAAGCTAAGGGAGATAAGCCAGTAAAATCAAAACGATAACAGTAACAGTCAAGTGAAGACAAAAGAAGCTTAGACCAAAAAGAAAAACTAGGGAAATGAGAGGTGTTAAGCTAAAGGGTCCGACTTACACTCCTCCAAGGAATGCCTTTTTCCATCCTTGGAGGCAAGTCCCCTTGGATGGAGGACCCAAGTTTGTATTCTCTATTCCTTCTTGGATTTAGAACCTTTAAGTCCACCCCATTGTAGGGGAGGAGAGGTCATAGGCAAACCCGCGGGAAGTTCTTCCCTTTTATTTTCTTCCCAAGTCAATCCCCTTTTCTCTGCTCCCATAATCAATCTCTTTCTTCTAATTCTTCCTTACAAAGAGATTTCTTGTTTATCATGTCCAAGTATGACATATGTTTTATTCTCTTTTATGTTTTGTGTTTCTATTCAGGGGTTGTTCTATTGTTTGGCTATGATCCTTCATGAAAGGATTCTTCATGAATGGATGCATCATGAATTGATGCATCATTTCATGAAAAGACTTATTA
>JBBPDI010000032.1:14760100-14777201 GCA_037974545.1 Cucumis variabilis | reverse complement strand
ATGTTGTTGATACATTTGTTAAACTTTGCAAATACACTTAATCAATTAGATATACTTGATGCACACTTAGCATAATACGTTGTATTGTTGTTACACTTGTTATGGTTTGCTTATACACTTATTGTGTTTTGTTCATACACTTGATGGGTTTAATACACTAGCGATAAACATTCTATACTTCACTGATACACTCAACAAACTTAATACACTTTGATCCAGTTCATATGTTTGATGGCTTGGATGTATTTTGGTACAATTTTCTATGTTTACTGATACACTCGATTGATTAAAATACACTTGGATATACTTGAGGTTCTATTGATACACCTGATATATGTTTGATACATTAAGTTATATCATTCGTATACCAAATAATACTAAAATGATCAATTGCATAAAATTTGAAAAAATGAAAATCATGTAGTAAGTATATCAACCAACTAATACATATAATATAAGTACATAATAACATTGATATAAAAAATTAATAAATATAATGTGGTGCTCTAACAAACCAAATACAACCATCTTCATTACATCCCAACTTAATAGATCTTGAATTAGATCTTAAACTCAAAATTAGTCTTGACAACTATAAAGTGGAATGACTTCAGCAAAATTTCTTTACTTAACAAAGCTTTCTCCTTAAAAGCCAACTCATCCTTAATAGGTAATATCAACATCTTTGGAAATTGCTAATTCACCTCCCAAATTAACCTCAACTAGTAGAGGAAGAAGAAGAACCAATTGAAACTTTCAAATTTGTTTCTACAAAATGAGCAACTATAAATAATATTGGGTAGATTGATCCTTAACCAATGTCAAGAACCAAGTCACATCTTTATCTTCAACAATCTTAAGAACATGTTGAACATCATTACTACCTATAGGCAACAAAACTAAAAGTTAATTATATGACTCAATCTAAAGTTCAGTATGTATCAAGTTTAACAAAAGAATCAAACGATGATATCACTCCATCAACCTAAACACAATTTGTTATGTAATCCACATAACACAGTCACTCATCCCATTGACCACTATGAAAAATAATTACTACAAGCTTAACCATAACTACAATGAACTGCAACAATTTTGGAAAAATAAAAACAACTTAGTAAATGTATTAGTCAACTAATACATATAATATAAGTACATTCTTATCCGCATTCATTAGAGAAGCTCTCATCTCGTAGAGAAAATGGGGAAAAGGAGAATTAGGGATAAACAATCCATAGTAACCACAAAATGTTGGCCCGATATTCACAATGTCAATCGATTTTGGCTCAAAGAACTTATTGGAAGCTCGAAATTGGAAAGTGTGGTACTCGTGTGTATGGATGATTTAATCAGATAGCGGCGAAGTAAGAAGTAGAAACACACTAGGGATTAGATTGGTGGGACTCACAGAATCCTTAACAGGAAATGACAATTGCTTCATCAAAGATAAAGAGGAACTCACTAAGTATTTGTCACACCCCCTCCTAGACAACCTGCTAGCTTAGACTGAAAGACGACGTGAAGTCGATCGACAACGCTTTTCTTTTCTACCTGTATCTGTCGACTCTACTGAAATCTTTAATCATGATAAACTTGCTAATCTAATATATAAACTATTGTACGTGCAATAAAATACAGCAGATCCTAGACTAATCACATACATACATGAAGTGTAGTCCAAAAATAACTGATTTCACGAGTAAACCTGGAGACACTTTAACCAAAATATAACCAACAAAAGTTTATACGACCACAGCTCCTAAAGCTTACACAAACTGTAAAGTATCCATATCATACTAAGATATATACATAATAACACAACAGACTCTATGCACAACTCTAACCACGTACTCACAATCGATATCAGAGCTTCAACAGACTAAGATAGTCTATCAGGCACCGAAAACTCGATCTCTACTGAAAAGTGGGTAAAACATTTTGGAAGTGTAAGCTATAAAGCTCAGTGAGTGACCCATTTTAAAACTAGAAATTTAAAGGTAGGAGCACGTGAAAGCTTACACATATAAATTTGTTTATACAAGTTGTAAACATAGACATATAATAGTAAGAATAGCTTCCTTAAATACTCGTCATTGAAATCTAGCAAGGCATATCAAGTATATCAAATTAGTTTAACTAATATGACAAATCTACGTTGTGTAAGGCACACCCAGTACAACAACGTTTACAAGCTCTAGATGTAGTGAGGCCTATCCAACACTCCCATTGTCTTTGTCGTAGTGCGGTCCACCCAGCACTCATGACAACATCGTTATTACGGAGTACACTCAACGTCAATAATGGAATCTAACTTATGTGCACATGGTACCATATAGTCTCGGGTTCAACACCTCAGTCATGTAGTTAATAGAAACATAAGAAAAATCATATGAAAACATTAAAACATGCCTGCTATCTTTATCTTTAGTAAAACTCAAGCTTACCTAGATTGTTCCTAAAAAGCTGTAGTTCTTAAAAGAAAACTTGGTAACTCATGTTTTGTTTGAAATACAGTGGTTCAAATACTTTTCAGACATTCGATAATCACGTGCTAGCATAAATTTTCATTAAGAAATCTAGTCTTGAAACTCATACTTGAAAATAATCATGAAATTCAAATGATTTTCAAAGATTGTAAATAAACATGTAGACCAGTTACTCATAATTAATAATTAGGAGAAAAAATATTTTCAAGACTGGTTTTGGTCACTCATAGTTTAAGACTAGTTTTCTGATGTGTAAATTCGACCTATTTCCTCTTGGCCTGTCAAACAATATTAGAAAACTAAATATTATGATCTTCAACTGTTATGCTTGACATGTCTCACTAAGGATAATGCTAAAGAAGTCTATCCTTGACAAAAAAAAAATAATCCATACTCTACACATTTCTCAGGATTTTCCACATTCGTAGTATAAAATTCAAATGATCATTACTCTTTCATTACTAAACCAAAATAAGATTTCTTTATGCTAAAATCTTCATTTTGAGGTCCTCTAAAACTTACCTCAAGATATGTAAATTTTATTCCCTGTGTATAATCTCAAGTATCCTCAAAATTGAACCACTCCAACAATCCCGCGAACCATGACCCCTTTAACTTCTCCCTAAAATTTAACTTATTTTTAGTCATGTTTGGTTCATGATTTCTTCATAAAAGTTATAATAAATTGAATAATATTTCCAACCATACTAAATAGAGATCCTAACTCCATCAGTACACCCTAAAATACAAAAAACATCAAAGACCTTCTGATTTCACGTGAAAACCACCTGCCCTGTTTTCTTTGTCAAAATTCACCCAATGAACATTGGAATTTGATCAAGCTTCCTTCATAAAATTCATTTAAAAATGAATTAGCTTTCATTAAATTTAAACTTCACTTCTTAATTCTATTTGTATAGCTTGCAGTCAACAAAACATCAAAGGTGTGCTGTGTGAATCAACTTCTGCCAAGGATAAAGCTTTGCTTGCAATGCCCTTCCGTTCTTAACCCTAATATCTTCAGAAACCTCTTTCTCCTTTCTTTCGCAGCCTCCCCCTTGATTTTCTGAAAAACAAATGATGAGAAGATGTTGAGGAATGCTTTGGCTGTGGATGTGTTTATAACATGAGAAATTTCCACCAAATGCATTTCCTCCTTCCTTCTTTTTGTTCTTTTCTCTTTATTTTACTTAATAAAAACCAATAAATATTTTATATATATATATATACTTCATTTCCATTTTTCTCTTATTCCTTTCACATAAAAAGAATAAAATAAAATAAAATAGACCAAGAAAAATATTGAGTTTACAATTCACGCATGGAAGGTTGAAGTTGAGTCCTCTAGCAGCTGGGAAACCAACCTAGCATAGAATCGTGGGGTTAAGCTTGACCTTGACCGTTAGACTGGAGTTGGTCGAGAAGATGGTTAAGCGATTGTGAATCTGCACAACTGAGAGAGTCATTAAAACTATTGGTGGTACCAGAGTAGATAAATCTGGTGACAATGGCGACACGTAGTGATGGTTGAGTGTTGGTTGAAGAAGATCAATCATCAAAGAGGGATAAAGAGGTAACCTCGTAGACATGACTGAAAAGAAGGTCATCAACGGCGTTGGAGGAGGAGGAGAAGCGTTGGATCAAAGAAGCTAACACTACAAGAATTTTTGTTTTTGCCGACGCAGAAAAACGTGGACAAATCTTAGAAAAACGTGAAAAAGAACAGTGGAGAAGAGGAGAAGAAAACGAGAAGAAGATGAGAAAAAGAAAAGCAACGAAGAGGAGAAAGCTAAAAGAAAGAAGGAGAAGAGAAAGAGAAGAGAAGATCGGTGGAGAACAACAATAAGACAATTTTGAAATCATAAAAAATTTAAATTAGAAAATATCAACCAAAAAAAAACTTACTGAAAAGGTTGGTGCTATTATTACTAAAACATATTTTGATAGTGCCACCTATTACAATTTTCCTATTTTTAATAGTTTGGTCATTTAAAATAAGTTTTCTTTTTTATTTGGCTTTTGAATTTTAATAATAAGATTCAATTATTATTTTGGTATTTGTTTAATTCCAGGACATATAGTTTGAAGATCTATTTAACATCTAAAAAATTAATTTGTTATAAAAGATGAAATTATTTATAAAATACAGAAAAAAAAAAATCTTAAAAGCTCTACGATGAGTTTGAAATTTTGTTTAAAAAAAATAGTTTAAATGTTTTACTATTCTTTTAAATGACCCTTTATGATCTTATATTTACTATTTAGGATCTCAAAGTTTATTGTTATTTTATTGCCTATTCGTTGAATAATAACAATTGTTTTCAGGTAAAAAGCAACACATGAATATGTTTCAAAATTTAAATTAACAGTAAGAACTAATTTAAGATTTATCTAACATTTATGGAAAACATATGAAATCAAATTAAATAAATTTTAGTACAAAGATTCGAAGGCGGAAACGATCTTTAATAATTTACTCATCCTCTAGTTTTGTATACAACTTATTACATACTTTTTTTCTTTTAAAACAATTAGGTAACATTTTTATTTTGTGTTTAATATATATGTCGTTGATCTCCATTTTAAAAATTCATGAATTTAGCAACACCAATTAAAAGTTGTTAAAAAACTTTATATTCTTTTTAAATGTACCAAATTCATTTCTCAAATTTTGAATATGTTAGAAATATTAGGGCAAAGAAATTGAAAGTTTGAAAATTTCATTTCTATTTTAAAAGTATATACCATTGTTAGACACAAATGTACGTACTAGAAGTGTGTGCTTGGGGTGGGAATTTAGGGGATTAGGATTATGGTTTTGGTCCAAACCTTGTTTGGACAAAGGGTTTGGAAGATTGAGGATTAGGGTTAAATAACTCTACCATTTTCTCTATTTCGTCTACTCATAACCCATTGTACATCTCTATATATCCCTGCGACATTTTGGCTTTTTTTTCCCAATTTTCCTCTCTAATTCATCTGATTTTCTTCCTCATTCTCTCATGTGTTCCTATTTTTCTGTTGTGTTTTCGCCTTTCCCTCCATTGTGAATCGAATTTATTCCTCATTCTTCGATTTCCTTCCTCCCCTTTTCGATTTCTTTCTATTTTGTCGTCATCTTTTATTTTCTTCAGTTTTGTTTGTTTTGTGACGATTGTGTTTCGACGCTACACTACAAGAAAAATGGTCTATAACGACAATTATTTTCTGTCGTAAATAAAATCTGTGACAGTTATTTACAGTCATAGAATCGTCTGTTGTGGAAAGACCATCGATGATAGTTTTTAAAAACTGCCACAATAAGTGTTTTCATGACAGGAAATAAATGTCATTATTTAATATTTTATAACAAATAACTGTCATTATTTATTTTTATGACATTAAATAACTGTCATCCTTTGCATATTTACAACAATTGTAAAATCTCATGAATTCGTATAATATGACATGTTTTCCCTGTTAAGGATATGTCAATCATGACAATTTTTATAAAATCAAATGTCATTATTTTGATATTGACAACAATAACAAAATGTCACGAATTCATATATTATGATATTTTTTTCCATGTCAAGGATATATCAATCGTGACAATTTTTATAAAATTAAATTTCACTGTTTCAATATTGATGACAGTTACAAAATGTTACGAATTCATATATTATAAAAAAAAAATTCAATCGTATATTCCTCAATTACTACATTTTTTTTTCAAAATACATGACTTGTTCTTCTTGTCACTCTGCCATTACATTAACCAATTCAATCACAAAGTTGTTCTAATACATCACACCCTAAAATAAGTACATTGGAACCAAAATTTTGCTACCAAACATACAAAAAATCTTGTATCAATCAATTGCTCCAAGTTGGCTTCACTGCTCCAATGGATTCTTCTAAACCTAGTAAGAAAACAAAATCTCATTTTAGAGTATGACTAAAGAACATTTTCAAAGCAGATCAATTCACAAGTAAACAAAAACATAAAGTTTGTACACCTAAATCAATTCACCTAGTCATCCCACAAAACTTTCTACCAAACAATCTACAAGTGAGGGATACTAATCTTTCACATGTCATAATGGATCTAGAATACTTTCTACCAAACAATGAACAAGTGAATGAACAAAATAATGTAATAATTTAATACATATAAACAAGCACTAATCTTTCGAGTTTGAAACAATTTACAAGTAAATAAAAAACATAAAGCCCCCCTCCCCCACCTTAATCCCTTCAAACCTTAATTCCCTCACCTGCATCTGCCTCCAAAACACTTCTCATCATCTCTATTGTGAACCAAATTTATTCCTCATTCTTTGATTTCCTTCCTCCCCTTTTCGATTTTTTTCTATTTCATCGTCATCTTTGATTTTCATTCGTTCTATTTGTTTTGCTACAGTTACGTTTCAATGCTACCTCTAAAACACTTCTCATCTTCTTTGCGATAAGTTTCATTGACCGGTTGACGCTTACATGCGTTACCTCTAAAAGGATATCCTTTCTCTCCATCTTTCCATTAAAGGCTTTGCTTTTTAGACGTCGTCACGCGATGAACCTTTGTCACTCCCCCAAACCTTACTACTCCAAGTATGCCTTCACTCTCCCAACCCTTGACAGATGCTACACGTACTTGAACGAAAGCTTAGTAGGGGCACAACGAACCATGGGAGGGGTCGTCGGTCACCATCCAAGGTATGTGTAAGTTGATGATGAGTCCTATGGTGGTCACTCTCTTATGCATTTTTCACATCATCACTAATTTTGCTTGTATATTTTTTGAGTATGTTCTAAATTTTGTTGTTTTGTCAATGATGAGTCCTAAGATGATCACTCTCTGATTTAATTAAGGTTGGTTTCGATTAATTTTTAAATACATTACTCTGTGAAATTTTATGCCTTTGGTTTTGTTTCAATTTGTCTACAACCGCATTCCATTCATTCCATTACTGACCAGTTGTAATTTTTGTGCCTTCTTCAATTTTTCATTGCCTGACTTTTTTGTTAACTAAATGTTTGTAGCATTTTTTCTTCAAGTTATGTGTATTTTGTAATGTTATGTCTGCTTTGGGATGGAAATAAATTTGTTTTCACTGCATATAATGTTTTCTTTTGTTCCATTCCATTATGGTTTATGCTTGTTGGTTCTTCATAATAATGTCTGATCCACAGTCCTATAGTGCTTATGTCAATTTTGCGATGCTTATTTTGTAAGTACAGTTGTAGTTGTGCATACCTAATTGTCTAATCTCTTATTTAGGTCTTCAACTTTGACTGTCATGTTGTATTGTCACCTTCAATGGTCATATCCCCTATTTTTTGGATTTTCTAAGATTTTTTTTGGTCTTTAGTGCTTTCTGCCTTATTTATACCATCTTTCCTTTACTATATATATATGTCCCCTCCTCCTTGTTTCATTGCATCCCCGTCTTAGGCTTTTTACATTGATTTCGTCCTCTTTTGTATGTTTATGAACTGTTTGCTTTCTTTTATTTTGTATAAAATGATATTGTATGCTTTCATTCTTTAGCACAACCTCCTCCTTTGTTTTCTCCCTCTTGGTTTGATCACTGTGTTTACTTGCCTCTTTTTATGACTATTCCATCCTTATTGTGTAAGTGTACTATGCTTAATAATGGTGTTAACTTCTCCCTCTTTTTCCCACTTCATGCTTTCATTCATTACAACACACTCACTTGTTCGTTTTCTCTCTTGGGGTTTTCCCACTATGTTTATTGCTCTTCTTTATGTCGTAGTTCAAATTGAGTCGTATGTTTACCATGCTTCATTCTAATGTTCGATTCAATTATTGGTTACTGTTTTTGTACTTCTTCATCCGTCTGTGTCGTCATCATTGTTCTTTCCTTTGTTGTAATTTTAAAGCATGTGTACGGATGAATTATTCTGCATACACACGCTCTGTGTCATTGCTTACTTTGCATTTCGTTCTAATGTCATTATGTCCACTACATGAAATTCTACCTTAAAGTCATTCTTCTTGAACGCCTGTGCAAGAATTCTTAACTCTGAGGCTACTTTTGTTTCCTTGAATGCCTGTGTAAGGTTCTCTTTCGATTAAGGTACATTTAGTACGAGCTTTTCTTTCTCTTACCATTACGTAATATATAACGGCAAGCGTACATGTGTTTTTTAATATTTGGTTTCCTATTTTCATGTTGTAGCATATAAACAAATCATAAACGAGGTACTACGATTATAACCACACACATTTTAAAGTGCTTTCTATTTATCGTTTAGCTAATTAAATGTTTTAATAACTTCCTTTCATTCCTTCGTATTTATCAGCTTTTGTTAAACGTTTGCTTTCGTATTGTAAACAGGCATTTCCTTACTTCTTTCATTTCGTAATACTATCTTTAGCATCATTCCCTTTATTGATTCATTTGCATATTGCCACAAACATGTCAAGCTTATTGTGCCACTTTCTTAAGTCATTAGATTTGGTTGAAATTAAAAAAAAAATCATTTTTACAAGTACTTGTGTATTGATTTTAAAAAGTATTTACATAAAAGCAATTTTTAGTGTTCATACTAAGTTTGGCTATATTGAAAGAAAAAAAAAGTCTTGAAGTCGAGAAAATAAATTTGTTTTCATAGCACATCATTTCTTTAAACCGACGAAGTATAGTTATTGGATACATGATATTTGAAAAATTAGTACACAATTTCGAATATGTGACGAAACTCATTAACAATCATAAATTAAAGAAAAAGAAAGTAAGATTTTTTAATCAATAAAATCGTAAAACGTCAAAATAGGTCTAAGAAGCACATTAGGTTGGTTTAATAAAAAAAAGCTTTATAACGTAAACATTCTATTAGACGTACATTATTGCTTTCAAAATTATAGAAATGTATAACTCGTTCGTTAGTATGACGTATAGGAAAATCGTTCACAATTTCTCACATACACAATCAGTTTTACGAACTTATTTTTCATAATGTATTAAAGGGAACCACAAAATGACCCACTCATTCGAAAATTATGTGCATAGTCTAAAGAAAAGGTATAACAAAATTAGGTACATAATCTTAAAAAAATCTTCTAGTGCTTTTGGAAATTATGTTCAACTTTGCAAATTTGTTTTTATTTGTATGTTTCTTACATGACTTTTTTCAAGGAGCCCTTCAAAATTTTACATAGGCAAATTATGGCTTGAACAAATTTTCAAAATTCATAAACCTATAGTCAAAGTATGTCCTGATTAGATTAACCAATTTTGTTTTTAACGAGTTCGTAAGCTTTCTTTCCAACAGGGTGTTGATATAGATTTTCTTATGGACGAACAGGAATTTGCATATACTATATACATTCATAACATCCCAACGTCAGTTACTGCTAATGTTGGAGTTGTTATAGAATGACACAAAGAGGATACCTCATGTACTGCACGACACTAGGCACAGGATTAGGCAGTTAGCGTATTTCTGCATGATTCATGCATTAGACCTAGTGTGTTGAGAAAGTACAAGAATGGATCGAAGATGTTTTACGATTCTGTGACATCTACTTAGGACCATCATTGGACTAATGTCGATGGACGTCGTTGATGTTGAGGAAATGGTGGTGATGTTCCTCCATATACTTTTCCATGACGTGAAAAATCGTGTGATTGAAAGAGAATTCATGAGGTCGAGTGAGAAAATTTTTGTCATTTCAACATGGTGTTGCTTGCAGTCATTTGCCTGCCTGATGAGCTATTGAAAAAACTATAATTAGTGACAAACGATTGTACAGATCCAAGATGGAGGTGGTTTGTGATTTGTGTTTCTTTCTCCCACTACATACTCTAACTTATCGAATGTACGATTTGGTCATTAATCATTACTTATACATTGCAGAATTGTCTTGATGCATTAGATGGCACATATATCAAGATGAACATCCTTTTCAAAATACCTTTTTATGAACATCATTTCACATAAACAACATCAAATCATTTTATTTCGCATAAACCTTTCTTTATGCTTAACAAACATATTTATAACAATTTCACATAAACACACATTAGTTAATATTCATTCCTTTTGCTAAGGATCCCGAATCATTCTCTACTCTTGGTCTCATTACCTCGCGTTTGACTACTGTATCAATAGCATCCGAGAACATACAGATTCGTTCTTGTTGCTCATGCCGATAAGTTTTATACGCTCCTTTTAATGCATAAGGCAGCTTCTTATCATCATGTAGTCAGTGTCCTTGACTCTTTATGTGCACATAAAAGTTAGCCTCATCTCAAGAAATCAACTAATGGTTTGAAAATCATTTCATAGCATGAAAATCGTAATCATCAAATCAAGCTTTAACATTATAAATCATGCTTAAGCACATATAAACTTTTCATAGAAATCTCTTTTTGAAACACTTTCTCATTTGAAATCATCTTTCAAAATAGTAAAGCAGATCGCAGATCGCAGATCAAACCCATTGTCGATAAGCTTGTCTGATTTCCTCATGTCTTCAATTGATGGGAAGTAACTTCAATTAATTCCCTTCATTCTAATACATCAAACACAGCCCTAAAACACTTAAAAAAAACCTTTCTAAAACCAAAACACATGCCCAACATGCCATGGTAAATTCTTAAACTCGGCCACACCTCATTCTGGGCTAGAACTCCACTTCTTATTTAGAGCTTAATAACTTAAAATATAGAACTCAAATGAAAATACTTTATTCTACAAAATTGTTGAAAATTTTCTTAATAATCTTACCTCAAAATTCCAGCAAAAGATTCAACCGAATGCATCCTATAACCTTCTTGGAGTAAAGATTATTCAGTTTTTACTCGAGAATAACCTTCCTCTCTTCTTTTAACTCAAACATAATTTTACCTTTCTTAAAATAAACCTGAAGCCTCAATATAGAGAATAGACTCAAAATGAAAACTTTTGAGACTAATTTCACTTAAAATGCTCAATTTGATTGTGAGAAATTCAATACTGAAACTGGCTTATTTATAGAGTTTCTTGCATGAGTACAAGTTGACACCTCATCCTTGCTTAAATCCACTTTAAACCTTCTTAAGACACCTCCTGCTTACTTTTACACTTCAAAATGCATGCTAACAAGGCTTTGATACTTCACTAAATCTTTAAATCGATTGTCTTAAACATGCTAGATAGTTGTCCAAAACGCATAGCTAACTTCCAAAATCATCTCGCCTACTTTCTACCCAGACTATATAACCAGGCTTAGAAAATCTATAACTTAAAATCTGTAACTTTTTTTATAAAACTTCCTTCTACAAAGTTTCTCTAAAATACGTTAACTTTCTTTCCTCAAAATTTTAGACCAAAACACCAAACTATGTGTTATATAGCCTTCAGGGAGTGCGCCTTACCCAGATTCAGTCGTGAACTGACCCTCCGCCTTCTCTTATCCAAAATGCCAATCTTCTTATATCCAAAACACCCAGCAATATTTTTTAATAAACTAGACTCAAATTTCAAAATTTTAAGACCAATTTTAGTGCAAACACCCAAGTGAGTTGTGAAAAACTCCTTTTTTAAGTTAGCTAAAACGTCAAATCTCTATGATCCTTCTTTATCGCCAACCTTAAACATTCAAAACGCCTAAACTACTATTCCTTGATACTTTACCAAAAATTTTCCTTCTTTCGAACCTCTTAAACTCTTTAAAAAATATAAGATACCTAAAGTTTGGGTCTTACAAATTGTGAGTCTTTAGTGGAGTGTACACATAGTTAACAAATATTGATTAATGTGGTTAATGAATTTAGTCAATTAATCTTATATCGTTGTAGTTTCTGATTTGTAGGTATATTAGATCGTTTTCCTAGCTCGTAAAAGGTAATGAGATTTATTTTATATTGGTTGTAATTTGAAATGTTCAAAATTACTTTGGAAATGAGTTTAATGTATAGTGATACATTATAATATAAAGTTTATCAAACTTTACTATATAAATTTAATTTTGGATATAATTCAAATTAATTTATGAGAGATAAAATATTTTAATGAGTTCAAATATTAATTTAATGTGAATTGGACTCGTATTAAAATTATTGGTTATGACAGAAACTTATATTTGAATATGATTCAAATTTAATATAAGTTAAATATAAGATATTTAATTTAGTTATTAATTAATTGGAGAAGTAATTAATAGTTTAGTTTTATTTTATTTAATTAAATTAATATAAATCTATAAAATATTAGAGAGATATTCATTAAATAAGATTTGAATGAAATATTAATTCAATATGATTTAATTAATTATTAACTAATTGATTAATGGTTAATTAATTAGTAGATTTGAAATTTCTATTAATTTAATATTTTTTAAAATTAATAGAATCTCATAATTCTCTCTTACTCCTTTTCCTATCTCAAGAAGGAAAGATAGTTATAAATATCTAGAAGAAAACAGTTTTCTTTAACGAATTAATCAAGAAAAAAAACTCATTGCTTTTACTCTCTGCAAAAAGATAATAGTTTCTCTCTAAACATTTTTTTCATCCCAATTGGTTCCCACAAACCAATCTTATCCTAAAGGATAGAAATGTCTCTGATGGGTGGTGTGCCAATTTAAGAATTATTTTGTAGATTAAGAGAGATAAAAAAGTAAGTTTTTCTTTCTCTAATCTATAATTAGAAAGCATGCTTAGCAAAGTCTTAATAAGAAAACTAGTTTCTTAATTATTTTTTGTCAATGTACTGATATTTTGGGATTCTCAAATTAATTTGAGGAATAGTTATATAAAATCTTCCGCTGTCATAGGGCTTTTATCCCTTCAGTCTCTACATATTATTCAAGACTCATCAAACAGCTTAAAATGTTAGTTTATTGGATTTAGGTTATTAAGACAAAGCTAATAATATAATCAATAAAGCTTATTGAAATAATAATTAGAACATTTTATTAATTAATAACGGTCAATGAATTGTATTTACTATCTACAAGTTTTAAGACATAAAACCCAACAATGTTATGATTTCATGATTCAAGGAAATGTTTTAAAACTTTCAAGGAAAGATTTCATGTTTTTAAATGTTTTTATCCATGTCTGAATATTTCTTGAGACTTATTGTATACATATGGTTAACTCCATATTGATTGTAGGGTTGACGAACCTATAGTTTATAGGCCATCAAGAAGGGTATATTTTTTTATGCCTTAAAGGAGGAGAGTTAGCTACCCATCGACTGTTTTGTTTTTGGATGAAGAGGTAAATATTGTCTGTGGCTATGGAAGATTGTCTTCAAAATGCTATGCAAATGTTTCAAGTTTTATGTTATGACTGTTTACTGATGAATGTATTTAAGCTTCAGTTTTACACTAAAATGTTTATCAAAACCTGTTATATAAAATTGTTGCTCACTAAGTTTTTCGATTTATCCTTTCAAAAATGTTCTCACTTTCCAGGTGCAGATTGTGGATCTCCGTATGTTGAACTTACTGCTGCCAGACCAACTTAGTTTTCATTATGCAAGGACATTGTTTTGTTTCAAAATAGTAATGTGATTGTTCAAATATTTATATCTTCATGTTTTATTCATTTTCCATGATACATTTTATAAAGATTTCATATGGGTTGCACTACGGATTTCAAAATATAATTTAAATGTTTATTTTATTGAAAGACTTCTGCTATTTAAAAGTTTTGCAAGTGTTCATGTTATGTGTCAGTTGAAGTTGTTTCGGAGGCGAACAATTTTAGCTGACATCACTCCACATCTTGGACCAAGCAAGCAGGTGCCCGGGGTAGGGTGTGATATCAATGAAATACTGACAAATCACTTGAAGCACAATGTATTATGTTGGATGTGTTTATGTCTTGTGTAACTCACTTAATTAACATGTTTACATTTATTTACTAGTATGAAAAGTTTTTCTTGGGCCCCTAAATACATCTGGACAAAAGAGGAAGAGTCCATCCTAGTTGGGTGCTTGGTGGAGTTGGTCTCTACCAGAGGCTGGAAGTCAAACAATGGGATCTTTAGACCTGAGTACCTGACACAATTACAAAGAATGATGGCAGAGAAGATGCTAGGATGCAACATCCAGAGTTCCCCGACTATTGATTGTCGGATAAAGACCCTCAAGTGAATGTTCCAAGCCATAGCAGAAATGCATGACCCATCATGCAATGGGTTTGGTTGGAACGATGGACTCAAGTGCATCGTCACTGAGAAAGAATTGTTCGACAATTGGATGAAGGTAGGTTATTCATTATATCAACTGTTATACGTTTATAATCGGAAAAAACTGATAATTTATTTAAACATTTGCATAGAGTCATCCAACTGCCAAGGGAAACCTAAACAAATTCTTTCCCTATTACAACGACCTGTGTTACATTTTTGGTAAAGATCGTGCTACATCAGCACGCACAGAGACATTCGCCGATGTGGGGTTTTAAAAAATTTGGAGGGTACAAGGGATCGCTGAAGATGGAAACGATCTAAAGATCCCTATAATGTATAGTCAGGGACTAGACATGTCACCTAACGACATCATGGGCACACGATCTAGTCGCTCAAGTGAGGGTAAGAATGCTTCAAGCAAAAGCAAGAGGAAGTAGAGAGGCCAGACAACTGAAACCATGAAAATCATTCGCAATGCAATGGAATATGGGAATGACCAATTAAAGGCCATTGTAGAATGACCAAATATACAACGTCAACCAGAGGATGCCTACCGTGCAGAAATCATGAAACAGTTGCAGGGATTCCCTACAGTGAGTACATGTGATAGGGTTGTGGCTTATACTGATAGTAATGCGCAATGTCCATGACATGACCATTCTTGGAGATACCCAACGAGCTTAAATTGGACTACTGCACGGTCATGCTCAAAGATAATGCTTGATTGATTGTCGATTTCATTTGTTTGTCCCATTTTTCTGTTGGTTCATCTGCTTTAATCTATTTGTCTTAATTTTGTAACCTATTGTAAAAAAAATTGTATGAAGCTTTTGTATATTAATGAAGTTATGTTCAGGGAAGTGCGTATTTTTTTTAAATGTCTTTTCCATTGTTTTATTACTAAAGTTACGAATAGTAGCGATGTATGTTTCAACTAGTATGGCCCACAATAACATAATTTAATGTTGTAAGCATTATGTCAAGATAGATCGAAATTTAATGGAGTAAGAATCCTAAGAAATTTTAATAATAGCTGTTTTCCATTACATGTGTACGACAAAAATAAAATTGGTGAAAACTAATGATTTAATAAAAAAATTATGAAAGGAACATCGTAACTAAGAAGATTAAGAAAAATATTACATTACATGACAAATATATGTGCATGAAAAAAAGATTAGTGGAAACGCAAGATCAAGGCTTAAATTATTGCTATGAGCATCGTAATTAGAAGCTTACTTAATTTGATGTACAATATATATGCATGAAAAAAAATCATGAAACATCATGATTGTTGTTAAATTTATTAAACGAATATCACAATCAAAATTATTTAATAAAATCAATTTATGAAAATTGTGTATTGCATCTAAAATATATATTTTTAGAAAGAAAAAAAATAGTGAAAAACCCAGTTGTTATAATCTGCACCCTAAACATATTTTACAATAATACTATAGTTTGCACCCCAAACACATACTATCAAAACAGACTATAATAGTCTGCACCCCAAATGCAGACTATTAATTATAACTCAGACTATAATGGTTTGCACCCCCAAACGCAGACTACCAAAATAGACTATAATAGTTTATGTCCCAAACGTAGACTATCATAACACAGACTATAATAGTCTGCGTTTTACGCCCCAAACACATACTATTATAATACTAGGACTATTATAAGTCATTGCTCGCCCAAAATATTCTCTGATTATTCTCTTACTTTTGTTCTAGTGGTTGGCAAACAGTTACCAAGTCTCCTCTACTTAGCCTTTTCTTATCTCCTTTGCAAGGAAGCTTTGCAAGCCTCGCACTCCAAACTGATGGCATCTCAACGTTCTCCTTGACGTTGTTTGGGCACTTCCCCCCTAGTAAGTTTGTAAAATGGCGGACTTTGGCTAACTAGAAAGCAAACCCTACCCTAGGTAGGTTGTGGCAACTTTCTACTCCTCTAGATGTATTCCCATCGCTCCAATGTTAAATCATGGTTAATACTATAGTTGAATATGTTGTCAAAAGGGATACTAGAGAGGAAGACTCCTCTGGCGGAGGTAATGGCACCATCCAAGGATGATTGGATTCCCTGTCACTAGGATCTCATTTCGTATAGTTGTCAAAACCTAGAGCTAATTCAACAAATGAAAGACGAAAGGAATGAGAAGGACCCCCTTATTGTATTATATGGCTTTCACTTAGAACCACTTAGCATTCCATTCAAACCCTTCTCCTAGAGAGTGCTCTCTCTATATCTAAGACGATTTTGCTATTCCCCAAGCATTACTAACCTACCAATGGTAAACACAATGTTCCTAGTCTAAGGCACTCAAGGGAAGTTCAGAAAGCACGTCAGGACAATAGAATTCCCGTAATTGAACTATCGAAAGAGGATGAAACAAATTATATGTTTGCAAAATATTTAGACAAACATGATCAAAAGCAACCTAGTTACATTTTTCGATTGAAGGTCATTATGATTGATTT
>JBBPDI010000032.1:14741918-14760000 GCA_037974545.1 Cucumis variabilis | reverse complement strand
CGACGGCGGTCCCCAATTCCACGAATCCATTCCTTCAGGCGAAGCTACACCTTCTTCTTCATCCTTATCATCATCATTCATCACTCGTACTGCTAATTTCTGCCCCTTCACACAATGCTCCGTATTTCCACTAATGAAATAGAAATCTCCATGGCGATCCAAACTGAAAATGGTACCACCGCGGCTTCCATTCTCAAACTTGGCGGTCGGATCTAAGACGGTACAGTCTCTGTAATTGGTGTAGTTCACAAGGAGAAGGGAGTCGTTTCGGTACTCGAAATCTGCGAAAAATGGAATGAGAAGAAGAAAATGAAAGTTAAATAAAAAAGAAAAATTGAAGGCCGATATGTTTACGGAGAGTGTCGCCGACATGGAAGCGGTTTTGTGAGGCCCAGAAGATGAAGCTGTGAGTGTTGTTTGACCAGGCGAGGTGGAAGTGATGGGAAGCGACAAAGGGCGGGATCAGAGCGAGAGCGATCGAGAGCAGAGAGAAGACGAGGAATGAAAGGGGAGAAGCCATTGGTGATCAGAATGTGGAAGGTTGAATCATATCTTTTTTTTTTAAATAATGGGGCTTTGAAGATCGTGGGGGGAAGGAGAAGTTTGGGGATAGTGGAAGAAACAGTTTTTTGCTATCCTTTGTAGTCACCTGCACACCACGTGCTTCTCTCTCTCTATTCAAAAATATTGCGGTAAAACCATTTTTGTTTTAGAGGAAAGAAGAACAATTATAATTTTAACTATTAAACGAAGTGAATTTTAACATTAAATAATAATAAATAAAAAAATTTGTACAGAAAATTAGGATAAAATAAATTGGAAGAGAGCTAATATATTAATACAACATGGATAATGTTTACGTCCAATTTAATCACGTGCATCTTCTTTTTTATATGCAAAGAAAATTAATAAATAATTATAATTTTATTGCATAATTCATGTTTGACTTTTAGTCACACAACTAAGTTTTACATAATAACTATGCCTTTTAAACCATAATGTCTAAGATATTGTTTTGTTATAGGAACAAAACTTAGATAAGGCAAAGAGAATGATGTATCCTCCTTCTCACTCTATTTTTTATTTTGGAGAATCGAGGCCAAAGGTGAGAGTCTACATCCTCAAGCAAGTTTTCACAAGGAAAATAATTATTTTATTTTTACTCACAATTATTTTCTATTTAACTTTTATTAAATTGATATTTATATTGTAAATATGTTATATACAAGTTAGTAGTACTGCTATTGTTTTATTGTTTAAATGAATAATTTTAAAAAAAAAATCTCTAATGTTTTCTATTATAAATTTAATACAAAATTATATTTATTGTTGTGAAAACGAAAACCAACTAAAATACAGAAACTGAAGAAATATAATATTAAAATAATAATATAATCTAGTATAAATAAATAAGAAAATAATTAAGAAAACTAAAATCCCAAATTTCTCCACTATCTTCTGTTCTTTGGAAATCATCCAATTCAAGTGTGTCTAAGAGTGTATGGATACTTGTCACATGCATGTTGGAGGTGGCTTTATTTGTGCATTAAGTGTTTATAAGACTAAGACACATGGCTTCAATGGATAATGGACATTTATTATATTTCCCTAATATTTATAATACTCCTTCTTAGATATCCATTACATATATGAAATATGTCTCTTTAGAACCTTACTAGAAAAAAAAAATCCAATGGGAAAAAAGTCCTAGTGAAGGAAAAAGAGTACATATTTTATAAATACAAAAATGAAATTTACTTCCCCTCATGAACACATCATTTGAGATCTCTAAGTTACCGCATTCCAATATTGTGTACCAATTTTTCAAAGGTTGTTGTAGATAATAATTTTGTAAATAAGTTCGTCGGATTATCCTTTGAACAAATTTATTGTACTATGATGTCGCCATTTTCAAGATCATGAGTATAGAAAAGCTTCGGTGAGATGTGCTTTGTTCTATCACCTTTAATATAACCTCCTTTTATTTGAGCTATACATGTAGTGTTGTCTTTGTATAATGTTGTTGGAAGGAGTGTACTAGAAGACAAACCACATGATTCCCGAATGTGTAGAGTCATCGATCTTAACCATATACATTTCCGACTAGCCTAATAAATAGCAAGAATTTTGGCATGATTTGAGGAGGTGGCTGTTACCGTTTGGTTTACGGATCGCCAAGATATAACAGATCCTTCACATGTGAATAGATAGCATTATGGGTGTTAAAAAAAACTGGTAACTCGACCAATCCGAATAACCCAACCCAAACCGTAAGGGTTTGGGTTGGGTTAGAAAATTGAAAAAAAAAAATTAAGTCGGGTTATCGGATTAGACAATTAAGGAGATGGATTGACCCAACCCAACCCGGTTATATATATATATAAACCCTAAATACATTTAGGTTTAGCCTTTGCCCTTTCTACTTCGCGGACTTCATTTTTTCCGTTCTTCGTACTTTTGTCGTTTCCATCCCACTTTCGTTATTCCCATTCCACTTTCGTCTGGACACTCACTTTCGTCGGCACTCCTTTCTTCACACTCCCTAAACCCTAAGCAAAGTTCTTTGTTCTTCGCACTTCCTCCCTCATCCAGTTCTTCGCTCTTTCGGTCGGCACTTCTAAGCCCGACTCCCATCCCACATTTCTTTGGCTGGTTATTGAATGTAAGGTAGTTTTGACTCCCATCGCACTTCTAGTCAACAATATCTCTCTAGTTGGTTATTGAATGTAAGGCGGTTGTCAAATACATTTAAGTTGTAGTAGCCAACCTTTCATGAATTTTAGTTTGAGCATCCTTTTCCACCAACATCTAGATTTCATGTGTATTGTCATTAGACAATTAGGTGGTTCAACTTAAAGGAATAAGATGACACCAAAAATGTTATTAAAGACCATTGATAGAATAAAAAATATAAAGTTTTGTCCATATGTTGTAACTTTGTATTTCATATTTTTTTTAGTGTTCTTCTAAATTCTGTAGATATTTTTCCATTGTTCATAGACTTATATTTTGTGGAACTTTTGATTTATGAAAAAAAAAGACTAATCCACCAACCCCACCCGACTCAACCTGAATTTTTTGGGTTGAATTAGGTTGGGTTGACACTTACACATTGAACTGGTAGGGTTCAATGTTTGCCAATCCAGATACTTTCGATTGATCCATATTTTTTCTCCAACCCAGCTTATATACACTCCCTAGATAAACTATTTGAGATCTAGCTTTGTATGGATCAGATAAATATCCTGAATCTGCAAAACCAAATAGGTTAAAATTTAATTTATTTGAATAAAATAATCCTTTATTAATTGTTCCTCAGAGATAACAAAATATATGTTTAATTCCATTTTAATACTTTTTTTGTTGGAGAGGAACTGTATTTAGCTAATAAATTTACTGAAAATGCAATATGTGGTCTTGTATTATTAGCAAGATACATAAGTGCACAAATTGCACTAAGATATGGTACTTCTGGATCAACGAGTTCTTCATTACCATCTTGAGATTGAAATACATCTTTCTTCACATTTAGTGAATGAACTTGCATTGGAATGTTCAATGAATGTGTTTTATCCATATACAACCTTTTCAAAACTTTTGTTGATTGATGAATAAATATTTTATCTATTAGATGTTCAATTTGTAAACTAAGACAAAACTTTTTTTTTTCGAGATCTTTCATTTTGAATTCTTTTTTAAGATATTCTATTGTCTTCGAAAGTTCTACAAGAGTTTCAATTATATTTAAATCATCAACATATACAGGTATAATAACAAATCATGACTGTGATTTCTTTATAAAAAAGCATGCACATATTGGATTATTTTGATATCTTTCTTTTAACAAATATTTACCCAAGTGATTGTACCACCTTCGTCCTGATTGTTTCAATCCATATAATGATCTCTGTAACTTTATTGAACATAGTTTCCAAGAACTTGATTTATATGTTTCATGTATCTTAAATCCTTCTCGAACTTTCATATAAATTTTGGTGATAACCTATGATGCGAGAAAGCTATGAGCTAATACTTCCTTGTTGTTCATTGTGTGGATTATGCATTGTGGTGTGGTATGATCTATTGCAAGACATTAGTGGAAATCACAGGTAACTCGCGTGATGTTGGTTGCTTATGAATCCTAGATATCAACTAGGAGAGAATTCCAGGTCTACGCGAGGTTGTGATGAGATACTGATTGATTGTGAATCCTACGTCTGAGAAAGATTGAATATGACGAGGCGCTAGTGGAAATTTCAGGTAACTTCTAAAACACTGGTTGAGTGTGAATCTCACATTCAGGAGAGGGAAGAATCTTAGATCTTAGTGATGAGCAAAATTTACAAGATGATCTAAGGGCATGGTGCTTATGGCACTTGTTGTACTGATGGTTGAATTGTTTGTGGCTTGATGCGATGAGATTTATATGTTATGATTTCACCTTATTATTGTTGAATTTGTTGTGTTTTTCCCAAAAAGATTTTCTTAAACTCATCACTCACTAAGTCTGTTTGACTTACGTTTTAAGCTTTTCCCTCTCTAGGTTGTCAAGCGTTGAAGCCAAGTGAAGGATGGATCTCAGGTGTTGTAGCCTAGTTAAGGAGGGAAGGCAAAGTTACATTTTGTAGCCTTATGCGACATGACAGTCGTGTCATCTTATCTCGCATCTAAGAAGCAGATTGGAAAGCGCATTGCTCCTTAGCATAGATGACTCAGCTCAGAAGGTAAGGCGAGTGCAACACGCAGGTTGGTAAGGCCAATCTTGGAGAGCTAGAGAGCCAAAGACCTGAGTCAGGGAAATAAAACCTTAACATTGTTCACAATGTTGGGAGGTTGGACGACCGAGGTGAAGGACAAAGTAACGTCTTTACGCCTCTAGCTACCCCACCACAAGGAGCAGTGTTTGGAAGTGAAGAAAGAAAAAAAGTCTCATACTCCTAAACACCTTGGCAAGAAGAGTAGCACCTTGGTGGAAGAAGAAGGAAGTGTAGATCATTTTTTGTTTTTTCTGTATGTGAGAAAGAAAATGAATGTATTTTTTTAATTTATGAAGTTTGTAAGACTGTTAAGTTAATAGGAGAGGAAGTTTAACTTATTATTCTGCTGTGTTTATCTTTGTGTTTATCGCTTACAAGTTTCTAAGTTTAAGTATTAAGAGCTAGGCAACGAAACCAAGTTGAAGAGTTGTTTTTCCACTGCAAGAAGTTGTGCAAGTCTCTAAGGCTCAAGGAATGAGCTTTGCAAAGAGACAAGTGAAAGAGTTGTTCCGCTTACTAGGCGTTCGTGCATCCTCTCGTGAAAAGTTACGCGATGGATGTCTAGGCGGCACGCTCTCCATCTGGTCACATGGAGTGACATTTGGAGCAGGATGTGACATCACATGTTTGTCATACATCGAAACACTTAGTTGATCTATATCAAGCCTCCCTACAGAAGAAAAAAGGAAAAATGTAGAAGCCAATTGTGCTAACAAGGTAATGATATGACTGAAACTACTGTGAGTTTTTTATAAATAAAATGAAGTGTCTCAAGGCTATGTTTAATGAGAGCAATCTCTATCGCTCCTAGGTTAAGGTAATCTATTATTTTATTTGTTTTTAGTCTAATTTATCAAACTATGGTGTTGTGTTTCTGTGATCTTTTGTTGGTTGTCGTGTTTGTGCGTTTAAGGCAGCAAAATTTTGTTTGTTGAAATGTTTAGTCTGATAATGTGTTTGTGAGTTTATTCATAGAAATCTGGGATATGATGTTCATTGTATCTCTTTTGTTTATTTATTTATTATGTTTTGTATTTTCTTATGACATATTATAGGGTTTATAAAGTTTGTTACTTTGGTCGTAGGTGCATCATGGAATTTTGTTCATATAGAAGATGTGCTATTTGCACTGAGTATTTGACACTCCACTCCCACGATATCACTTAGAGGAAGTTGGTGTACATTTAAGTTCTCTTACAAATTTCTATTAACTTCTGTGCTCAAGGGAATGGAAAGTGCTCAAATTTCTTCAACTAAAGTCCTTTTCTACATAACATTTTCTTTTTGTTGAGCATACATGTCAATGGGGATTTGTAAGATAGTTTAGTTGCATTGGTGCGCACGATTTGTTTTTAAAAGGATGTGTATCTTGGGAATAGAGTGCCTAATAACTCAATGCACTTGCTAAGCCTTTTTTAAGGACAACATTTTTCTACGTGCCTTCACCCAAATAGATGACTTAATAGGAACATCTCTTTCCTCATTTGTCTATTTTATTGTAAACATGTCGTCTTTGAAGAAAGCAAAGAGATTTATATGGTAACCAGACAAGCAACTCATAGAGTTTCAAGGAAAATTCATAATAAAGTATCAGTGGTGAAGATTTTTCCATAACGTAGGATGCTAATTGGCCATGATATAGAAGATAAAAAAAAATATGAACTCACCGAAAAACATGAAGGAGCTAGATAAACGATAAAGGAATACAAGATTTGACCAAAAGAAGAAAAAATAGACAAAAAGAGAGTTCAGTTCAAATATTGTAGACAATATATTTTACAAGAGAACATGGAGGAGATGAACGGCAAAGTATAACAATATAAAATCTGATCGAGAGAAGAAAAAATGGACAGAGAGAGAGTTTAATTGAAATATCATAGATAATATAATTCACTGGAAAAAATTAAGGAGATGAATGAAAAAGTATAACAATGCAAGATCTCATCAAAAGAAAAAAAAGGATAGAGAGAGAGTTTAATTGAAATATTGTAGATAATATATTTGTTAATTAAATTTAAAATTCAACTTTCTTAATTGTATGTCATATATACCATAATTAGATAGGATCATTAATAAATGCAAACAAATAAATTAAATAAAAGAAATATTAAACAATTAATAGTATAAATATGTAAGATTTAATGTCCATAATAAAGGCAATCCAAAATACTTATGGTAAATAAATATATCACTTTTCGTATATATCTTTTATTTTAAATTTATGATAAGGGTAGATTCATTCATAAAATTTGCTAAATTTTATTAATGAAAATAATTACAATTTAAGATATTTTTTAAATATTGTTGTACCCAGATTAGGTCATTCCTTTAAATTTTTCATTGTTTTATATAATGTAAATATTTTCATATTTTATTTTATTTTTTAAGAAAACCTCTTTATTTTTTATGTAGGTAAATTTTCGTAAATAAAACAAAATACCAAAATATTTACAATTTCTGTAACAAAATCAAAAAGCTCATGAAGCCTGTAGAAGTTTTTCATAAATTTCATATTTGTTCTTGATATTACGAGCAATTCATCACTATTCTTTCTTCTTCTTTGCGATTTATTCATCTTCTCTTCTAGATTTCTTCAGCTCCTCTTCTAGATTTTCTTTCTTCTATTTTTATTCATCTTCTTTTTCTTTCTTTCTTTCTTCATCTTCTCTTTCTTTCTTATAGCTCCTCTTCCATAATATCAAGATCGTTTAAATATAATTTTAATATAATCTAAACAATCGTTTAGATTTGAAGCTTTTTTCCATCGTTAAAAAGAAGTACACGATCGAGTATCATTTCCTACATGGTCGTGTATCATTACCTACACGATCGGATAAGATGATCGTTTAGAAGAAGAATTACACTCACACATGTGGTCGATTAATTACGTGTTGACATGGGACATTTTTGGTATTTCACATTATGGGCCTGTGGGCTTTTTTCGTTTTCAAAATTATTCTATATAGTGTAAATATTTTACAAGTTTGTTATGTTTTTTAAAAACCCTTATATATATATTATCATTTAATTGTGCAGTACATGAATAAATAAATAAACACATACATTGTGCAGTAAATGAATCAAATTATAAGTTGTGAGACCCGTACTTAAATTAAGAGGTCAAAATTTGACTAAGTGTGTTATAAAAGGCATTTAAGGGAACGTTGCGACAAGAAGTTGTCGTTTGAGTTAGTTTGTAAGAAAGTACGACGACGCAATAGGACAATCAGCGTTTAAGTATAATTAGACGTTTGGAATTCTTCGCGAAATGGAGCAGGGCGAGAAAAATGTCTGATCTTGAATTGACAGGAGTTACATGTAAGGTTATGAGTTAAGCATGTTTTAAATTAAACATAAAGCGTACACATGTACCACTAAAAGCAAGAGCTGACAGGCAAATTATTATGAGTTTGAGTATGCTTAATCCAGTTTAAGAATCAATCAGTGTATGTATGATCATGTCATTTACTATTGTTCTAGTAATATTTACTATTTAAACAAATAATTTAAACATAAATTCTGTAGGACTTATGTATAAGGTATTATTATATATGAGGTATATATACTAAATAACATATATAAATTCAAACTTCTTACTATACATAATTATATATGTCATATTGTATATATAATGTGGTATATATGTGTAAGAGTTGTCGACAACTGATGAAATTTTCCAGTTTGTTCACGTGATGGAGATGAAAGATTGTTAACGGTTATAATTAATTAACATAAAATTCCATATTAGAAAAGATTTTGTGTTATACTTCATTAAAACAATATTTTTAATTTTTTACCATAATAAAGATACAAATTTATATAAGGAAGTTACGAAAATAATAATGGCACTCAAATACTTCATTAAAACAATATTTTCAATTTATTACAATAATAAAGATACAAATTTATATAAGGAAGTTACAAAAATCATAATAAATTGAAAGTATTGTAAACAAGAAAATAATTTAAATATAATTATGAATGTAATATATAATTAATAATAATTAAAAGGTTAGTATTGAAACGTGTATAGTGCATGGAGAATGTAGATAATTACCATGCTTAAAAAATCCAAAAACTGTATTTACTTACAAATTGTTTTTCGCATAAAAAATACAAAAAAATGTGTTTCACAAAGTGTGTAGAATGTCATATTTTTTAAAATTGGCTTACAAAAAATCATTAAAACATTTTTACAATATTTTTTTAGTTACAAACTCACTTAGTTAATTTAGAAACATACTTTTCAAACTTACTTAATTTACAAAATGAGGATATAAAAATACATTAAAACATTTTTACAAACTTTTCTAAACATATTTGAACATATTTTCAACATCTCTAAACCTAAATTTGAAACAACATTTGAACATAGTTTCAAGATCTATAATCTTAAATTCCTAGTATGTGATTAGGTTAACCTCATTCGAATTTAACGTGTTGTTAAGGTACTTCCAACAGGGTGTTGTACGAACTTTGATATAATGGACGAACTTGAATTTGCATCTGTAGTATATGCATTCATAGCATCCCAACGTCAGTTGCTACTGATGTTGGAGTTGTTACATAACGACACAAAGAGGATACCGCACATCCTGCATGACATTAGGCATAGGATTAGACAATTGGCCTATTTTCGAATGATTCATGCGTCAGACCTAGTGTGTTGGCAAAATACGAGAATGGACCGAAGATGTTTCGCCATTCTGTGCTACCTACTCAGGACCATTGCTAGACTAACATCGACGAAAGTCATCAATGTTGAAGAGATGGTCACAATGTTCGTCCACATACTTGCGCACGACGTGAAAACCGTGTCATGCAACGAGAGTTCATGCAGTGGGGTGAGACAATTTCCCATCATTTCAACATGGTGTTGTTGGCAATTATTCGACTGCATGATGAGCTCTTGAAAAAACCACAACTGGTGTCAAACAATTGTACAGATCCAAGATGGAGGTGGTCTGTCGTTCGTGATTATTTCTACAACTACGTACTTCAACCAATTGAACAGTGGATCTAGTCATTAATCATTGCTTGTACATTGCAGAATTGTCTTGGCGCATTAGAACGTACATCAAGGTGAATGTTCCAACAAGTGAGAGGCCTAGATATAGAACACGAAAGGGTAAAACTGCCACAAATGTCCTTGGTGTATGTGATACAAAAGGCAATTTTATGTTCGTATTAGCTAGTTGGAAAGGATCGGTTGCAGACTCACACATTCTTCGAGATGTCATATCAAGACCAAACGGACTGAGGGTGTTGAAGGGTAATTACCTGCAAAATTGTATATAGAAGTATAATTTTTCGATAATCAATTACTATATATTAACCGTCCAATGTGCTTACAGGCTATTACTACCTAGTCGATGGCGGATACTCAAACACTGAGGGTTTCCTGGCACCATGCAGAGGGCAATGCTATCACCTGCAGGACTGGCGTGGCGCTGAGAATGCACTATCAACTGCGAAAGAGTTCTTCAATATGAAGCATTCTTCTGCACGAAATACAATTGAAAGAGCATTCGGTGTCCTAAAGAGTCGATGGGCAATACTGCAAGGAAAGTCGTACTACCCTATAGAAGTCCAATGTCAGACGATACTCACATGTTGTCTACTGCACAACTTCATCAACCGATAAATGTCAAACTTTGATATACCTGACGACATATACGAGGGTGATTCAACCCATGAGACTACTATCAGAGATGATATACATTACATAGAAACCTCCAACGAGTTGAGTTAATGGAGGGACGAGCTTGCAGATGAAATGTTCAGTGACTGGAAGTTGCGTAACCAGTAGCACGACTAGTGTAGCCATAGTTGTTTGTTAATGAATGTCTGGCATTTTCTTTTGTAATAGTTTTTGAAATTTGTTTTCATCAAATCTATTGGTTTACCATGTGTTCTGATTGACAATATGTTTGTTTCTGAATGTGAAATGTATTAGATGTATGTATGTCATAACCGTAGAAAACTTAATGGCACAAATATGTTTACGTTGATTTTCTTGCCTGCAACCTTCAGGAAGAATGCCAAAGCATAGTTGGACGAAAGAAGAGGAGGCAACCTTGATTGAGTCCCTCGTTGAGTTAATGAACGTCGATGGCTGGAAGTCCGACAACGAGACTTTTCGACTAGGGTACCTTAGTCAGCTCATAAGAATGATGGCATGTAAGAGCCTAGAACGTAACATCCAAGCAACAACTATCGATAGCCACATAAAATTGCTTAAGAGAACATTTCACGCTATAGCGGAGATGCGTGGCCCATCCTGCAGCGGCTTCGGGTGGAATGATGTACTCAAGTGCATCGTTGCAAAGAAGGATGTGTTTAACAATTGGGTCAAGGTACGATATTATTATGTCACATGTTATTGTAGTATAAGAGATAATAGTACTAACAATGTTTTTTGTACTTAAACAGAGTCATCTGATCGCGAAGGGCCTCTTGTATAGATCGTTTTCCCACTACGACGAACTTTCCTATATCTTTGGCAAAGGTCGAGCAACAGGCGATCGGGCAAAGACCTTTGTGCGTTCACTCGAATGTGTCTGGAGGTTACAAGGGATTTTTTGTTGACGATGTCAATGATATGGAGTTCCATACAACGTACAGTCAGAGACTAAATATGTCACCGAATGAAGTAATGGGCACACGAACCGCTCGTGGAAGTAACAGTAGAAATGTTTCTAACGGATCTAAGCGAAAATGTAAAGGATAGTCCGTAGAAACTGGAGACATAGTTCGCAACACAATTCAATACGACAATGAACAACTAAACTGCATTGCAAACTGGCCTATCCTCGAGTTGCAAGATGCGAGCACAACACGGTAAGAGGTTGTTCACTAGTTATAGGTCATACGGGAGTTGACTATGATCGATAGATGTCTCTTATTGTGTATATTGATGCACAACGTCGAAGACATGAAAGGATTCCTCGATATACCCGACGAAATGAAGTTCTCATTCTGTACCGTCATTCTCAACGAAAACCCTTGACTTGTTTGCACTATATTTCATTCCCTTATCTGTTTGTTGTTTTAATCTGCGTACTGGATGCTTTTTTGTATTTTTATCTATGTTTTATGGTTATTGGACAATTATGTTAACACTAGTATGTATTGAACTTGTTTTTCCCAATTTCATTTAGCGCATCGTTTTTATTTCAATGCTCTAACTAAATTACGCGTTACTTGTGCACGATGGAAAAAATCATAATTTTAAAAGCCCCTCAGACAAAGCTCTTTATAAAACAAATATTTCACTAATCTCGAGTCCGTAACAAAAAAATTGCAAATCGTGTTGAAAAAAATAATATGCTTTATTATAATTACATATATTAATATTGTTTATTTAAAATAATATATATATATATATATATATATATATATGATTTATTATAAATATATATATTAATATTCTTTATTTTATAAAAAAAATTCTAAAAATTTCATAATCCTCCTCCCAAACGCATATTATCATAATACTACACTCATAACTCTTCCCTCAAACACATATTATAATAATACTCCAATAATAATCTTTCCCCCAAACACATATTATAATAATACTACAATAATAATTCTTTTCCTAAACACATATTATTATAACATTACTATCATAATCTCTCCCCTAAACACATACTATCATAACACTATCATTCATATTCTCTTCCAAAACACATATTACCATAACACTACCAATAATAACCCTAACCTCAAACACATATTATCATAACACTAGAATTATCATAATCTTTTTTCTGCAACTCTTTTCCTTCCCCAAACACACTAAACACATCCTAAGTGTTCTATTGCCCCTTTTTAGTATCTTCATCACACAAAGTGTTCTATCGCCCTTTTCTCTCTCACTTTCTCTATGCAAACAGCTTCGTAAGTTCCATCTTAATTTGAGAATTTCATTAAACTTTACATCTGCTTTACCTTTTTTTATTTTTTATTTTTATTCTTTTGTTTTGTTTTTTTTTTTTTTTTTGGTGAGGAATAGGAATATTGTGTTTTGTTGTCATTGGAAAGCTTATTATTTTTAAGGTAATTTTTTTTTTCTCGTGAACTTCCTAATTCACACACAACACCTCATGAGAATACTTTCAACTCATGTTTTGAGTTGAATATAATAATAATAAATTTTGAATCTTCTTTTCTTTTCTTCAGTTTTGGGAAAAAAATATAATAGATATTTTTAAAAGTGATGCAATAATACCAATTCAGATTAACATCCAAAAAGTAAAAATCATTAGATTGATCTTTACATATAGGAATGTTCACGGGGCGTGAACAGAGATACCACTCTCCGTCTCCGTCTCCGTCCCCGCTCCCTTATCACATACCACATTTCCATCCCCACAAATTTCCCCAAGATGAATGGGGCAAGAATTATCTACGAGAACCCGATTCCTGTGGAAAAATATTTCCTTGTATTTTTGTTTTTGATAAATATATATAAATATATATATATATTTATGTGTTTAAACAGAAACATTTATACATACACATATATATACATATATGTATGTATATGTGTATACATATATGTATGTATATGTTTAAACAGAAACATGAAACATAAATATATGTTTAAATACAAACATATATATATATATAGGGATGAGGGATCGAGGCATGGTTGGGGCCAGGGTCGAGATCGGGGAATGTATTTCTTGTTCTTGGCTCCAAAATGTCAACGGAAAAAAAAATAATCTTCACTCTCTCTCCCATTTCTCATGTGTTTCGGGATTTCCCCCTCGTTCAGAGTGAGTTCCTGTGGAGCCATAACCCCACATGTTATATGACATCTCTGTTTACATGTATCATAAGATTGTATATACATAATAAGGTCAAACATTAACTCAAAGTTTAGGGCCAAGAAATAGGTTATAATAATCTGAGAATTATAATAATATGGAGATTATAATAGTCTACGTCTGGGAAAGAGTATTATAGTCTTGGCTATTATATTTTGTATTTGGAGTACAGATTATTATAATCTGTGTTTGGGGTGAAAATTATTATAATTTGAGTTTTTCACTACTCTTTTTTTATATACACATATACGTACATGAAATATACATTTTTTAAAAAATTAATTTTATTAAATCTTATTAATTAAGATGTTCATTTAATAAGTTTAGCTTAAATATAGTAAAAAGCTGCTCTTTTTTACCATACATGTATAAATTACATAAGATTTATAGTAATCAATGTATTAGAATTTAATGAAATGTAAAGATCATCTTTTCAAAACTAAAATACAAATTAATAAACAAAACTACTAATTACCAAAAAAAACTAATATAAATGAAAAATAACTCCAAACACAAATCTAACTACATTTGAAGAGCTTAAGATTACACTTAAACTAACTAGTATGAACATAATTTAATGGCTAAAATGGTAATAAGGATTGAAGGATCAAAATTTCAATTCCCATTATTTTTAACCATGTGTGAATTTTCTCATGCATTTTACATTAAATCTTAGAACAATTATTTTAAAGGATAAATTGCTAAAAATATTTACAAAGTATAACAAAACTTCAAATTACATCAATGAAAGATTTGATAGATACTAATAATCTTCTACCAATGTTTATCATTAATAACATTTGAATTTTTACTATATTTTAAAAATATTTTGGTTCATTTGACTATATATATTATCGCTTTAACATCCATATAAATGTTCATTTATTTACTTTTAAAATTAACTTAACATTTCTAAAAATTGTTATCAACTAAGGGCCATTCCTGTTCCATGTTTTCTATTTCTTGTTCCTTGTCTCTTTTTTTAGAACAAAAAACATAAATGTATTTGATAACAATTTGTTTCTTATTTCTTAAAAAAAAAAGAAACAAAAACAAAAAATATATTTGATAACTGTTTGTTGTTTTTTTATTTTCTTTGAGATTTATGTTTTAGGCCACGACGAAGAGAAAGACAAAAACACAGATCTAGATCTGAGCAAAAACTCAATTTGCACAGAGGAAGAGAAAAACTCATATCCGACAAAGAGGAAGACATCGTGTAGAGGAAGACAATGAGAGGCGAAGAGAAAAGCGGCAAAGACAATGAGAGGAAGAGAAAGAGAATGGTTATTTGGAGAAGACGATGGAGATAAGAGAAAGAAAAAGGAAACCACGTGAAAATTGGTTATTTGGTAAAGAAGATGGAGATAAGAAGAAAAAAAGGAAATCACATGGAGAGAAAATTGAAAAAGGAAAAGAAAACAATAAAATAATTGAAAAAAAGAAAAAGAAAATCAATAGAAATAATTGAGAATCTAAACAAAAAAAATATTGAAACAAAAGTAACCACTTTTTTTTCTGAAAAATTCTTTATAAAATGAAAAAAAATTCTATTTTTTTTTAAAACGAAAAACAGTAAACGTTACTAAACACCTCTGGTTTTTTAAAAAATAAAAACAGAAACAAAGAACAAGAACGTTATCAAACGGACCCTAAAGATCTATCACAACAAAATTATGAAAATATATTTTAAGAACAAATATATTAAAATAAGTTAATTTTTTAATTATATCAAAGGGTGTATATATTTTTGGACAAAATGTCAAAACCTTACAATATCACTCTCAACCTTCTGATGGTAAAAATTGAATTTATCAACTTCTACAAGTGTTAAAAGTTCAATCCACAATAAAAGTTGTTTGTCTATCACTTAAAAACTTTGTTATATTTGCATTTTTTAAATGTTGTTATACACTAAATTATGTATAATATTACTACTCATTGCCATTCTATTTTGGCTGGTTACCGACACATCTACACTGTTACAACAAAAGCAAAGCGTATCAACAATGATTCTGGAGACGTCTAGTCTCAAAATGCATTATGGTCATATAAATAAACCAAACAATTCAATCAACAGGTAATCCCGAAACCAAACATTTTCATTACCCCATGAGTTCATCATTCATTTAGTTTCTCATTGTAATGACTCAAACTGCTGCAATTATGTAGAGAAAGGAAGTGAATGATGGTATAAGTAAATATGTATTATGTGCGCGCTATTACTATGTCCATATCTACATATTACCATCAATAATTTGTAAACCTGCTGTATCCCAATGGCGTTGATTTAATCTGGTGGGAAAATGTAGTACAACCTAAAAATTTAATGTAACAATTCACACGACTTTTCAATTACTTGAAGGCCAATAACATCACAAACTTCCCTCCATGGACTCTGAACTCATTGGAGCTTTCTCAATATTCTTGAATTGCAGGGAACTTGGAACCTGACGAATGTATTTTATGTAAACTAACAAGACATGACATTAATAGGACGCCTAGATAAACTTGACAGAAATTCTAATACTTCCCAAGATTATGTTAGACCTCCAATATTACACACTTATGCTACTTAGGCTTTCAAAGAGCTCAAGAGGGCCATGATTTCTGTTCTGGTTTTAGCTCTATCGGATTTCTCCGTGCCTTTGTGTTAGAGACACATGCCTCGGAATTCGACCTTGGAGTAGTATTATCTCGATATGCAAAGCAATAGCATACTTCAGCCCGAAATTAGTTCCTGTTCCCAAGCCAAATCCATTTATGAGAGGAAACTTATGGTTGTAGTAATGGTAGTGCAGAGATGGCGACAATACTTACTGGGAAGAAAATTTACAATAATTTCTTATCAGAAGGCATTGAAATTCCTAATTGAGCAGCGAGAAGTCCAGCCCCGTTATAAAAATGGCTTATGAAACTGTTAGGGTATGATTTTGAGTTTCTTTACCAAATTGGATTGCAAAATAAGGTAGCAGATGTGCTGTCCAGAATTAACCCAAGCAGAATTGGCTATTATGACTACCCCGAGGTTGGTGGATGTAAAAGTGGTTTTAAAGGAAGTAAAACAGGATAAGGAGCTGTCAAAAATCATTGAAACGCTAAAAAAAGGATCCAGAAGAAAGGGCGAATTTTCAGTGGAAGGATAACAAACTGTGGTATAAAGGCAGATTGGTGCTATCCGGAGACTCTTCTCTCATAACCTTCTTTGTTGCACACATACCATGATTCAGTGTTGGGGGGTCATTTGGGATTCCTAAGAACTTATAAAAGGATGAACAGAGATCTACATTGGCTAGGAATGAAGGTCGATGTGACGAAGCATGTAGAACTTTGTGAAGTTTTCCAACGTAATAAAATAGAAGCATCGTCACCAGCTGGTCTATTACAACCTTTACTGAGGGGTTACCCAAAGTCGGAAGGTATGACTCAATATTGGTGGTGATGGACCATTTGAGCAAGTTTGCCCATTTTAATAGCCTGAAGCACCCTTTTCCTGCCAAGCAAGTAGCTGAAATTTTTATCGAAAGAGTTGTTAGTATACACGGGGTACCCAAGTCCCTTATATCACACCGAGATAAAATATTCTTGAGTAACTTTGGGAAGGAACTCTTTTCAGCCTTTGGGGATAGTTTTGAAAAGAAGCACGATGTTCCACCCCCAAACTGATGGGCAAACGAAGAGAGTTAATAGGTGTTTGGAGACGTACCTAAGATGTTTCTATAACGAGCAACCGGAAAAATGGCATAAATGCATCCCATGGACAGAATTATGGTATAACACCAATTTCCACGCTTCCACAAGGACAACACCCTACCAAGTGGTTTATTATGGTAGACCACCACCTCCACTTATTTCCTTTGGGAATTGAAAGACACTGAATAACAGTGCAGAGCAGCTCTTCCAAGAGAGGGATTTGACCATTAACGCTTTAAAAGAGAACTATGTGATTGCCCAAAATAGAATGAAGAAACAGTCAGACTTGCATAGGGGGGATTAAATTTCTAGGTGGGTGATGAAGTTTTTCTGAAATTAAGACCATATCATCGGCGCTCTTTAGCTAGGAAGCGTTGCGAGAAGTTAACTCCTAAGTTCTATGGTCCTTATAAGGTCGTGAAAAATATTGGTGAAGTGGCATACCGGCTGGAATTATCACCAGAGGCAAATATACACAATGTTTTTCATGTTTCATAGCTGAAGCTTAAATTGGGACAAACACAGAGAGTTCAACACACTGCCCCTGCCCTCACAGAAGAGTTTAGCTCCAAGTCTGTCTGGAAGGGATTTGGGGAGTGAGATGGAAAAGTGACATGGGAGCAAACGAATGGCCAGTTTAATGGAAGGGGTTGCCGAAAAGTGAAGCAACATGACATCAGTAAATTTGATGAACCAGCAGTTTCCTTCTTTCCACCTTAAAGACAAGGTGAGTTTTGAACCGAGCGGAATTGTTAGACCTCCAATATTATAAACTTATAAAAGGAGGGACAAGAAGGT
>JBBPDI010000032.1:14708592-14721744 GCA_037974545.1 Cucumis variabilis | reverse complement strand
TTGAAAAATGATAAATTGTACAAGTATACTACATAAAACGTATATATACAAATATAATAAACTAGGGCATCCTCATACCCATTACACATCTCCCAGTTGTCCTAGATTACCTAATGTACATATCTTGTAGACCTAGACTTTCTAGAAGACCCTCGAACACTTTAGTCGTGAGAGTCTTTATAAATTGAACAACAATATGCCCCACTATTATCACAATATAAAGTGATGGGCATGTTCATGTTTGGAACAACATCCAGATCATGCAGAAACTTCCTAAGCCAAACTTCTTCTTTTACTGCTTCATAAGCAACGATGTACTCAACCTCCATAGTAGAGTCTATAATGCATCCTTGTTTAATGTTACGTCATACCACAGCTTCTCGATTTAGGGTGAACACTTTTCTCGACATGGATTTTCTAGAGTCCTTGTCGGTTTGGAAATTAGAGTTAGTGCATCCCATAAGGACCAAATCCTTATCTTCATACACAAGCATGTAGTCTCTCGTTCTCCTAAGATACTTGAGAATAATTTTAACCGTCGTCCAGTGGTCTAACCCTGGATTGGATTTATATCTACTGACTATTCCCAATGCATAACAAATGTCTGGCCTAGTGTGGAGAATAACATAAATTAAGCTGCCCACAACTGAGCATAGGAAATACATCTCATATCCTCAACTTCTTGAGGTATCTTAGCACATTGTTCCTTAGACAAGTGAACTCCATGTTTGAAAGGTGATAAATCCTTCTAAGAGTTCTACATCGAATATCGAACCAACACTTTGTCAATATAGGTTGCATGAGACTGTGCTAGCATTTGTTCTTATGATCCCGTATGATTTGGATCCCTAGAACATATTATGCCTCTCCCAAATCTTTCATTTGGAATTGGGCTGCTAGCCATGTTTTAATGTCAGTTAGGTATCCTACATCATTTCTAATGAGAAGGATGTCGTCCACATAGAGTACTAAGAAAGCTATTTTACCTTTGTTGATTTTCTTGTATACACAAGGTTCATTAACGATTTGGTCAAAACCGTAAGACTTGATCGCCGTATCAAATCTAATGTTCCAAGATCTAGATGTTTGTTTTCAACCCATAAATGGATCGATTCAGCTTGCAAACTTTCTGCTCATGACCTTGGATTATCAACCCTACGGGCTGAGACATAAAGATACTCTCTTCAAGATTTTCTTATTTTGAAAAAGATAAATCTTTATTTTCTTATTATGAAGAAGATAAATCTTTATTTTCTTATTATGAAGAAGATAAATCTTTTATTTTCTTATTATGAAAAAAAATGCATATTTTATTTTCTTATTATGAAATTTTTTTTTTCCTTATCATGGGAAATATTTCATCTTCATATTATGAAAAATAAAAATAAAGAAAAAGAAAAAGGAGATAAATAATATATCATCAAGGGATAAAAATAAAGTTATTGGAGATTAATTACATTCTTAATTACTTCATTAATGTTACTATTTTTCTCATGTTGAGTTGCTTAAATTTAAAATACAATAAATTATGCATGTTTAAATTACATAAAGTTTGAAAATTATGTTTTATTGTTCTTTTGAGTTATGTTTAATTAAATCACAAATAATTTAAAGCATGTATTTGTTTGTGATTATTTGATATCTATGGTATAAATAATTTGTTAGTCACCAAAGTGGCCAAATTAGTAAGTGTTCTATAAATATCAAATTAAAGTTAAGTTAGTTCAATTATCAATGTTTACGATTGTTTTGTTGCAATATATCTATGTTACGAGTAATTTGTTAGTCACCAAAGTGGCCAAATTAGTAAGTCTTGTAGATATTACATTGATAGTGTTTTACAAATCAAGAAAATAATTATTTGTGATTTATCTTTAATAAGATGTCTATATAATGAATAATTTTTTAGTTATCAAAGTAGCCAAATTAGTAAGTTCAATAGATATCAAATTAAAGTTAACTCAATTACTCATATTTATGTGATGCAAATGAATGATATTATGAAACATAAAGATATTATCATGAGTATATGGATTTTCATTATTATAAAACATTTAATTAAATTGTCCAAAAGCAATTGGTAGTTTTATAATTTTGAATCTTATTGTGGTTAATTGGAATTATTTTATCATGATGTCTATGTTATGAATAGTTTGTTAGTCACTAAAATGGACAAATTGGTAAATTTTTAGACATCAAATTAAAGTTAATTCAATTACTCATGTTCATTTGATGCTAATGAATGAGATGATATTATTAAACATTAATGATTTTTCATGAGTGTATTGATTTTCGTTATTAAAAAAAAAATTAATTTACCCAAAGAAAATTAGTAGTTTTATAATTTTGAATCTTATTGTTGTTAATTGAGGTTTTTGGTTAGATATTGTTAGTATATCCAAAGATACCTAGTGTATCTAATTTAATCATTTAAATTACCAATTATGTGAAATTAAATATAGCATCAATTAAGTAAAAATATTGTACATTGTTGTGTCTTCCAAAGAAGAACTTCAATGTATAAATTAATGATTGTTTAATATTATTTGAATCTGTGTTGTATCTTTATGTTTATTTCTCAAAGCAATAATGTATAAGCATATATATTTTGTTATTGCATCATCTGCTCCTATTTCTATTCAATCGTATGCTACATCTATAATCAAGTTTAATTGACTCAATTTCTCTGATTGATGCAAACAAATCTGATTCCATCTTAGAGTTTTTTTATCTTGATTTGATACTCTTAAACAAGAAACTTGTTGCACGTACTTTTGCAACCAGTGATGAGGATAGATTTCTTAAAGCTTGAGAAGATAAAATAGATTGAGCCTAATGTTTATGTGAATGACTGTAGCAAACAATATCAAGTCCACAATTACAATATTGAAAATGTCAAGAATTCTATAAAATTTATGGAAAGTGTGAAGAGAAAGAACATTGTTTTGACCAATTTGATAAATTCCTTGAAAGTCATGGTATATGTGCAAAAAGGCATTACAGAAAGGTGTTGCATAAAGGCATAATTGTGCATTAATGAATATGGTTAGAAGCATGTTAATTAATTCATATTACCTGTGTCCTTGTAGATATATGCATTAAAAACCGCTCAATATTTATAATTAAGTTTCCTAGTAAGTCAATTCTAAAGACATCTTTTGAATTGTAGACGGTAAGGAAACCTAGTTGAAGGCACCTGCATGTTTGGAGTTGTCAAGCGAAAGTGAGAATTCATAACCCATATGAAAGGAAATTGGACTCAAGAACAACTAGTGGTTTCTTCATTTGTTATCAAGAAAAATCAAAAGGGTAGAGATTTTATTGTCCTAACTATAGTATGTGAATTGTTGAAATTCAAAATGTAAGGTTCATTGAGAATGACGTAATTAGTGGGAGTTCGGAACAATGTAAAGTGAAAATTCAAGAAGTTAGGGTGGAAATTTCTTCATCTATAACTTCTTCTCAAGTTGTTGTTCTTGTAGTTGTTGACTTTGTTAACAATCCACTAGAAGAATAAGTTAATGGTCAAATACCAGATAACGATGTTATAACAAATGAACCTGTAACTGAGGGACCACAAGAAATAGAGTTAAGAAGATCTGTAAGACAAAGAAGATCAACTATTTCTGATGGTTATGTGGTTTATTTGCATGAGTCAGAATTTGACTTAAGTATTAATAATAATTCAGTTTCGTTTTCACAAGCCATTAAAGAAGATAATTCTGCCAAATGGTTGGATGCCATGAAAGAAGAGTTAAAATCTATTAATAATAATGAAGTCTAGGACCTTGTAGAATTTCCTAAAGGAAGTAAAAGAGTTGGGTGTAAATGGGTCTTTAAGACCAAACTTGACTCAAATGGCAATATCGAATGACACAAGGCTAAACTTATTGCCAAAGGTCATACTCAGAAAGATAACATTGACTACAAAGAGATCATTTCTCCTATCTCGAACAAAAGGACTCATTAAGAATTTTTAGGGCTTTAGTAGCTCATTATGATTTAGAGCTTCATCAAATAGATGTGAAAACTGTCTTTCTAAATGTGAATTTAGATGAAGTGTTCATGGATCAACTAGAAGGTTTTATGGACTTAAGGAACATATGGTATTTAAATTAAAAGGTCAATATCTTGACTTAAAGAAGCTTTTAGACAATGGTATCTTAAGTGCAATGATACCATCACATCTTTTAATTTTACAGAAAACATAATTGATCGATGTATATACCTAAAGATCAGTGGGAGTAAGTTTAATTATAATTCTTATTCTATATGCTTACTTACAATAGATGTGATCATCTTGAGGTGATTGGATATTCAGATTCAAATTTTATCGGATGTATGGATACACAAAAATTCACTTTTGGTCATTTGTTCCTATTAGCTGAAGGAACAAGTTAATGAAAATGTGTGAAGCATTGTATTGTTGCTGCATCCACTATGGAGGTTGAATTTGTAGCATGCTTTAAGGCTATAATTCATGTTTTATGGTTGCAGAACTTTATCTCAAGATTTGGAATTGTCAACAATATTCTTAAGCCATTGAGAATTTATTGTGATAATTCTGCAGTACTTTTTTTCTAAAAAAATGACAAGTATTCTAAAGGTGTTAAACTTATAGAATCAAAATACTTTGTTGTTAAAGAAGTTCAAAAACAAAGAGTGTCAATCAAACACATTAGCACTAAACTTATGATTGCAAATCTACTAACTAAAGGATTGCCATCAAAGATATTTAATGATCATGTCAAACGTTTGGGCATTAGTTGATATCATTATTGAAATTAAGATTATGTTATTTGACACTTTGAGTTCAATTGTTTATTGTTTCTGATTTTATCTCATGGTTCTATTCTTATGATTAGTATATACATAAATAAATTATGTTGAACAAGACATCGTCTTTGAAAAAGACACTTATTGTTGAACCGTTATTGATTATCTTTATTATAGATCATGTTAATTGAAGAACTATTTCAATGATACATGGAATGGAGTATATGTTAATGCAATGTTGTATGACTACCATAATTCTTTAGTAGCTTCTTTGACTTGACATGATATGTAATGAAGTTTAATTTTGCGCATTATATTTATGAACGTATATGGTAAATAATGTCAATGGGTCAAGTGAGAGAATGTTAGATTTATATTTTAAATATAATATTATTATTAATGTGACCCATATGTATTATATGTTATTTTATCTCTTCCGGGCCTATTATTTTATTAAGTCCATTAGGTTAAAAGATAATCCCCTAATTAAACACCATGATGGGTGGTGTCTAAAATAGAACTAACCTTAAGGATTGGTCCTGTCATTGCCTTATTCAAGTAATTCACTCTTTCCATCAAGAAAATTAATTATGTTAAGGGAGGTCAAGTAAGAGAAATACAATTCATTTAAAGACCATTCATGGATCAAGGTATGTAATTTCTAACTATGTTTAATTTGTGAAAATCATATAGTTCAAAGATCTTGGAATTTATTGTTTTATACAATGTTATGATTTTATTGTGTAATCATGTAGATAAAACTTACAACTTATAGAGAGAAAAACATTCCATTTAATATCTAGTTCGATAAAATTTTGATATTGAACATATTCTACACTGTGAGAAGCCATGGTGTGAATAGATTATGGTATGGTTATCAAAACAAATTAATACACTATTCCATTCACCTTCTTCAAGTTCATATGACAAATGATTAAAACTATAGCACCAAGATGTATCTTAATTCCTAATTGAGCTTGCATTTTCCTTGAAACAAATTTTTCCAAGCAAACAAATAATTTAAATCTGCCATTTTGATAGTCTATGTACTTCCTCCTAAAAAGAACATCAACTATGAAATAAAAGTTTGCAAAGGAGAAGAATATACAAATTTCCAATTATGAGATACTGTATACTATCCTCTAAGTGTGAATCCTCTCCTTCATTGATAACCATTTCAAAATCACTCTCCAACATTCATTAAATTAACCAAGTGATTTCGTGTTCAGAAATCTCATCCTAAGAAACTGATGGAGCTCACTTCTCTAGCTTACTTAAGAATTGATTGGGTGGATAATGAATTGACTTTGTACATAATGCAAATGCTTAATTAGCTTCCAATTTATAAATTTCAATATTAATGTGGAAACACCATAAAACAGAGTCAAGCATTGCAAAAAAAAAAAAAAAGAAATCCAACAACAAAAAATTAAACCATTAGTGAAGCGATAAAAGCCCTATGGCACTGGAAGATTTTACAGAACCATTACTCAATTTAATTTGGAAATCCCAAAATACCAGTACATTGAAAAAAATAATTAAGAAACTAATTTTTTTAATAAGACTTAAAGGCTAAGCATGCTTTTAATTTAAAAATTGCAGAGAATTTATTTTCGATGATGTCTCTGAATCTACAAACCACCGAATTGGAGACATCACCCGTCGAAGACATTTCTATCCTCTGGGATAAGATTGGTTGTGGGAATCAATTGTGATAGGAAAAGGTTTATAGATATTTGAGAGAAACTCTTTTCTTTTTGCAGAAAGCAAAAGTCTTGGCTTTTTTTCTTGATTAATTCGTTAAAAAAGAAATTGTTTTCTTCTCAATATTTATAACTCTATGTTAAGACAGCCCATTTTTGCTCTCTTATCCTTTATTTCTTATGTGTATAAAGACCAAATTATAAGAGTTATTTTATGATATTTTAAAGGAATACTTTGTTGTGGGTGAGTGTAGGTTAAGAGTTTTTCCTTCTAAGCTTTCAATATATATTCATAATACTGTACTCCAAAAACAAGTGAATGATATATATGAAAAGCTAGGGTTTTTTCTTTCCAATTATTCCTCTTCTACAATGATTGTTTATTCATAAGTTGGTATCAGAGCCTTGTCAAATGACAAGGTCCCTTCTCCTTTTTTTTCTTCTCTCCACGTTTCGACTTTCCCGTCTTTTTCTCTTCCTTTTTTTTCTCTTCGCTCAAATGAGTGCACAATCATCAATGGTGGGAACAACGGGGAATGCCGATGATGCTTCCTCCCCTATCTCTTAAATGTTTAGCTCTGGGAACAAGATTTTCATTGTTAAACTAAACAATGACAACTTTCTCCTGTAGACATTTCAAGTTGTTACAGCATTGGAAGGTTATGGTGTAGAAAAATACCTTGATCCTCACTTCAAACCCCCATCTCAGTGCATGAATGTCACAACTGAAACTCCCCCAGCCACCCCTGGTGTGTCTTTATCATGAACTGCTAAAACTTCAAACCCAGATTTTAAGAAGTGGAAACGCTAAGATCGATTAATTTTTTCATGGTTGCTCGATTCGATGAATGAGGATATTCTCAAACAAATGCTCCACTGCAACTCCACAGAGAATATAATGGCTAATCTTCATAGAATTTATTCTGAACGATGCCTTGCCCAGGCAATGCAATTCAAAAGTAAGCTTCAAAATATAAAGAAAGAAGTCATGCCTCTGAAAGAATACTTCATGAAAATCCAACAATGTGTCGATGCTATGGCTTCAGTTGGTAAACATGTATGATCCGAATGTGAATCTATGTTTTTATATTTTTGTTGGATTAGGATCTGAATATGAATCTATGATCTCCATTATTTTTTCTCGTATTGATTCTCCCTCTATACAAGAAATTACTTCACTATTACTTACTAAGGAATCTCGTATTCAGTGTACCATTAGTGCAAAAAGCTCTCTGCCATAAGCTAACTTGGCTGCTCAAGGATTGGAAAAAGACACTGATCAACTAACTAAACAACAAAATACTTATCACTTGAACACCAATAACCAGCGAGGACATGGGGGTCGATCTAATCGCGGTGGTCGATTTAATAGAAACAAACCCCAGTGTCAAATTTGCACCAAATTTGGGCATACTGCTGATCGTTGCTTCAATCGTTACCTACCTCCTCGAACAACATCTGCTCAGTCAGGTTATTCCCCTTGTTTTTCTCCTATGACAGCTATGGTTGCATCCCCTGATTTGAATATGCACAGCAACTGGTATCCTGACTCTGGCGCCACAAATCACCTCACGAATAATTTTAATAACTTGTCTACTGGATCTAAGTATGAAGGCGGAAGTCAAATTTATGCCGCAAATGGTTCAGGTTTGTAAATTCTTCACTACGATTCTTCTTCTTTTTCATCTTCCATGGACTCCAATCGATCCTTGGTTTTAAATAATTTACTCCATGTTCCATCTATCACCAAGAAATTAATTAGTGTCTCGCAATTTGCCAAAGATAATGATGTCTTTTTTGAATTTCACCCATTTGTTTGCTATGTGAAGGATCGACGCACTGGCCAAACACTTCTCCAAGGACTGCTCATAAAGGTCTTTACCGATTCAACATCATCCCTTCTCATTATTGTCCCACGAAAAATGTGTCACCATCTAGTTCTCAAGTGTCGAGCGTTTTCTCCACTCTATCACCATTAGTTTATCCTTTTTCTAGCAGTCATCAGGTTGATATTTGGCATAGGCGTCTAGGCCATCCTAACGTTAATGTTATTAAAATTATTCTTCAATAGTCCAAATATCCCACTTTGAATATAAATAAATTACAATTTTTTGATGCTTGTGCTTTAGGTAAATCTCATGCTCTTCCTTTCTCTCCTTCACATAATATACTCAACCTCTTCAATTAATTCTTTATGATTTGTGGGGTCCAACTTATAATTTGTCTCGGAATGGTTTTCAATACTACATTAGTTTTATGGATGTCAATAGCCGTTATATATGAATTTATTTCTCCAATCCAAATCTGAGGTCTCATCGGCTTTTCTTAAATTTAAAAATTTGGTTGAAAAATTGTTGGGAACTCATATTTTAAGGCTACAAACTGATGGTGGTGGTGAATTTAAACCTCTTATACCTCTCTTATCCCAACATGGTATTGAACATCGTTTAACTTGTCCCCATACTTCCCAACAAAATGGCTTAATTGAAAGAAAGCATAGGCACATAGTTGACATGGGTCTCACTCTACTGTCTCAAGTTTCATTACCTCTTACCTTTTGGGATGAAACTTTTTCTACCGCTGTCTACTTGATAAATAGACTTCCTACTCCAGTTTTTGATCATGTCAGCCCTTTGGAAAAGTTGTTTGGCCTCAAAGCCAACTATTCTTCATTACGTGTTTTTGGCTGCAAGTGTTTTCCTAATTTACATCCTTTTAATTCTCACAAACTGTCTTTTAGATCCAGCCCATGCATCTTTATTGGTTATAGTAACTCCTATAAGCGTTACAAATGCTTATCGTCTAATGGTCATCTCTACATTTCTCATCATGTTTTATTTGATGAACTATACTTTCCTTATGCTGCTATTAACCCACCCTCATCCTCCTCCCTCCCTCCCACTACTGTCTCCCTTCCACCTATTTCTTTTATCATTGCATCCACTCCTAAGGACCATAATGAAGTTTTGCACAACTCTGTTCCAGTTCCTCATAATTTTGAGAATCCAAATTCTATTAATGTGCATTCTTCAGATATAAGTTCTAATGCAGTTTTGCAGGACCATGATGATACTTCTTCCACTGTGGGGAATTACGAAAATTCATCCTCTATGGCTCCTTCTCCTGATGATGCTCCTCATGTTATCAATGCTCATCCTATGATGATTCGATGTAAGTGTGACATTTTTAAACCTAAGGTATATTTAGTTGATTACACAATATGAACCATGTGATGTTAAAGAGGCTCTTAAACACCCTCATTGGAAGAAAGCCATGGAAGATGAATATACTGCCCTGATGAACAACAACACTTGGACCTTAGTCCCTAGGCCGGTTGAAAAAAAAATCATTGGGTGCAAATGGGTTTTCAAAATCAAAAGAAACTATGATGGTTCGATTACTCGTTACAAGGCTCGCTTGTGGCTAAAGGTTTCCATCAAACACCCAATATTGACTACACGGAGACCTTCAACCCAGTTGTTAAACCAGTTACTATTCAGGCTCTCTTGACTTTGCTCTCATGAAAGGTTGGTCCATTCGTCAGCTTGATGTAAATAATGCTTTTCTTCATGGTTACCTATATGAATCAGTTATATGAAACAACCATCTGAATTCCATGTCTCTGTTGCTCCACCAATGGTATGTCACCACAAGAAAGCCTTATATGGCCTAAAAAAAGCTCCTTGTGCATGGTATGAAAGGTTAAGTTCATATTTGCATTCTCTTAGCTTTTGAACTTCTCAAGCTAACATATCTTTACTTGTAAAAACTACTTCTACTGCCTGTTGTTATATCTTGATATATGTTGATGACATCATTGTTTTGGATAGTTCATCTATTTCTTTAGATGAGTTAATTAAGTCTTTGAACTCTACTTTTGCTTTAAAAGATCTTGGCAAGCTCAGCTACTTTCTTGGTATCGAAGTCTCTTATCCAGAAAAAGAAGGCATGTTTCTTTCTCAATTTAAATACATTTTAGATTTGCTACATCGAACCAAGATGGTTGAAGCCAAGCCTATTGCTACTCTTATGATTAGTGGCCTAACACTATCTGCTCGTTAGGAAGAACTTTTTTATGATCTTTACTTGTATAGAAGCGTTGTGGGTGCTTTATAATATGCCACTTTTACTCATCCTGAAATCTCTTTTAGTGTTAATAAAGCTTGTGAGTTTATGCACTCTCCAACTATTTTACATTGGCAAATGGTGAAACGTATTCTCCATTACCTAAAAGGAGTCTTATCTCATGGCTTATGGCTCCAAAAGTCGAGTCATCTCAATCTATATGGCTTTGCAAATGCTGGCTAGGCTTCAGACCCTGATGACAAAAAGTCTACTTCTTGCTTTTGTGTCTATCTTCGTGGTAACTTAATCTCGTAGGGTTCCAAGAAACAATCTATAATCTTTCGTTCAAGCACAAAAGCAGCGTATCGTTGTCTTGCTCTTGTGGCTACTGAAATGGTATGGATTTGTTCTCTTTTAACTGATCTTAATATTATCTTACATGATCCTCTTGTATTGTGGTGTGACAACTTAAGTGCAGTTCATCTAAGTGTTAATCTTGTACTCCACTCCAAAACAAAACATGTTGGGATCAATATTTACTATGTTTGTGACTTGGTGTTTCAAAGAAAAATAGAAGTTCACCATCTTCCAGCCATTGAATAAATTGTGGATGTTCTCACCAAACTGTTGTCAGTCACAACTTTTCAAAAATTCAAACGGAAACTCGCTATGGTTGATGCTACTGCCCTCAGTTTGCAGGAGGTGTTAAGTCAGCCCATTAACAAGTCTATTTTTTGCTCTCTTATTCTTTATTTCTTAGGAATAATAAAAGATATAACAACGTTTTTAGGGGTCATTTTGAAAAATAGAAAAACCATTTTTTCTTTTGATTCAGCAAATGGCATTTTTTGCATGTGCATGGTATTTTACAAAATACCAAAATACTCATATTCCTCAACTGTAATTATTTCGTCTTTACGTAGTATTTAATTTGGGTTATAAAATACCATGAGCCTTTAATTATTTTCCACCTTCTAAAGATATAACAACTTATATCATAACTTCTTGCTAATATCTCGGGACTCAACTAATCATATAACTTTTTAGCAACCTTATTTCATTCTATTTGTAACACCCCAAATCCTAAGGTATTTTATTTTTTAAATCAAATTGCCTTTTTATGGAAAGTTTCTTTTTTAAGTTGTTGGGTGTTATATTATTCCAATTATTTGAAGAATGAATTTATTTAGCGAGAAGGAAAAGAATTTAAGGAGGAAAAAGGAATTGGAAAGATAATAGGAAAGAGATATTGGAAAGATAATAATAATGATAATAATAATATTAATAATAATAATTATTCTTTATTGTTTTATTTAAAAAAAAAAAAATATATAATTTCCTTTTCTTCTTCTCCCGCGCGCATACCCTCCCCCTTTCCGTCTTCTCCTTCACGAATTGCAGCCGCCAACCGTTTTCTTTCTCTCCTTTTTCCGTTCTCCTGAATCTGACGTCAATCGCTCACACTTCCATCGACGTCTCTCAATAGCATTCGTCGTCGATCACTTCCTCTTCTTCCTTGTTCGTCGCACGCGAAACCCATCACAACTTCGACTTCTTCTTTTTCTTCGTTTTAGTTATTCGACTGCTTCTTCAGCATTTAACGTTCGCCGTTCAGTTCGTGCAAGTCCAGCATCAAGCCTCAAATTCTCTTTGCAAAAAGCTCCATCCCGTGCAGGTCTCTATTTTTTTAATTTTGGTCACGGGATCACCTCTGCGTCACAACACCTAGATCGACATCGGGTGGTTTGTTGTTGCTTCGATCTGCCTCTGTCTACAAAGCACTACCATGCAACTCTCATTCTTTCAGCTGCTATTTGTCTGTGCTCTCGTCTCCACCCGTCACAATGCAGCCGTCGACGAGCATCTCACTTAGCGACGAATGCGACACCCACGTTGTGAGTTGTGGTAAGACTGAATTTTATGGGATTCTCGGTTCTGTACTGTAAAAGTATTGAGCTGTTATGTTGGTTAAATGGTTGAAATGGTGTTTCTTGAAGGTACCAATTTGTGGACAACACCTAAATCCCTCGATTTTCGAATGAGTTGGGTTGGGTTCAATTCTCCACCTTTTGGGTAAGTTGTAAAAATTGTACATAAGCAAATTGAGTAGGTAAAATTGATTATGAAAGTGATCGGCTTTCTAATTACCTATGCTTAGGTTGTTTTTGTGAATTCTAGTGCGGTTAAGGAGCTCACCTAACGTTAAGGTAAGGAGCTTTCTACTGGACTCAATTGTAGTCTTGAATGCGATAAAATGTAATGTGAGGTCTGAAATAAGAAAGGATGATAATCGTGATTAATACCTTTGGATGTGTACTTGTTATTTAGTGTATGTTGCATTCGACTGAGAATATATATATGTATGTATGTATGTATGTATGTATGTATGAACGCATGTGGATTGGCACTTGGGTGTTTTGTTGTATCTGACTGAATATATACTTATACACATATGATTGATGAATGACTGAACTTGGTGATGATGCTTATAAGGGGTAGGTTTGAAAGGATGGATTTCTTGTCTTGACTGAGTGTATGAAACTGTATTAGGGATGTGTATCTTTGGAACTGAGGAGTCAATGTGATTGTACACTTGTAGACTGAGAGG
>JBBPDI010000032.1:14643821-14654639 GCA_037974545.1 Cucumis variabilis | reverse complement strand
TGCACGTATACTCTGCCCTTTAACCTGAAGACAAGAGAAAGGTTAAATTATAAATTGAGTTCCTAAACTTTGATTTACGATTCTACTAGGTTGTTTTTAAGAGTGTCTATTGAACCATTGCTGGTTGATTCTTTACAACAAAGTAAATAGATAAAAAAAAATGGCATAGGTCAACATTCGAAACAAAATAGAAATGGTTTTGTGACCTCATGATCAATGCCAATTACTGCAGCTTCTGCACAATGAGGGTGTGAAACTAACGCAGATTCTACTTCTGCTGTTCCAATTCGATGTCCACTGCATAATATTAAGTTTTTAGACCATATTTTATGTGTTTTAAAACTTCTAAATATTTTTACGAAAGCTTGAATTCATTTCAATATGTAACACTTAAATCTACTCTACCATATACAAATATGAATATATATCGAAGATAAATTCAGGACTATACAACAAAGTGTTTAAAAGCTTCCTTTTCATTATTTGATTTGACGATAAATCTTAACACATTGGTTGCGGTAAAAAATGCCAAATCAGACAAAACTCGTGAATTCAAAGTATCATATATTTCTGTCTAAAAATAAAATATCATAAAATTAAATACCTTAGAACAAGTGTGTTTGGAATAACACTTCAAGTGTTTAAATATATTCTTTTACATTTAAGAACACTTCTTAAAACATACATGTAAAGTCAATTCTAACACTTGAGGAATTAATTAATCGAAGAATGCAAATTATTTCAATGTCAAACCAACATCGATGTATATATACCTAACATTGAGAACATCGTCGACTCGTCCAGTAATCCAGAAGTATCCGTCTTTATCCCTAAACATCAACCATAACACCAAGATTAACATAAATAATTACTATCTAAACGAAATCAAATGGAAAAAGAAAAACATGAATTAAAAGTGACCTGATACAACCATCACCAGTGAAATAATATCCTGGAAATGGCTTGAAATATGTGGTTTCATATCTTTCACGATCTCCATAAAGTGTCCTCAATGCTCCTGGCCACGACCCTTTTATACATAAATACCCATTGCCTTCTCCTTCTATTTCCTTTCCCTCTTCATCCACTATTACTGCCTGCATCCACATGTAAAGTAGGTTGGTTTGGTTCCATGTTTAACTTTGATGTAAATGTGCCAAAAATATATAGTGCTACCGTATCTTTGTAGTTTCAAACTAGGTATGTGGTTAATATACTGTTTTGTGTTTTAGTTCATAAGAGTATATTTTCTAAAATATTCAAAATCTTACAAAAGTAACAATGATAAGAAATTTGTTTCTTTTTTTTAGTTCTAACAAATATTGAACGAAAGGTAATATGTGAACAACTATGGGTTTTATAAATTCATCATCAGTTCTTTAGGATTACAATTAATTAATTGTAGTCAACAGAAACAAGGCATTATGAAATTCAAACAATGAATTTTGAGTTTAATTTAAGTTTCAAATTATGACAATTTTTTTGTAGCCTATTACAGAAAAATGTGATAAAATAATAAGAATTAGAAATGATAAAAGGGGTGTTAGTTTAAGGAGAAAGAACCTTGACTCCAAAAAATGGGAAAGTAGCAGAACCAGGCTTTAGTGGCCATGCCCCAGGAATTGGAGTAATCTACATTCACAATCCAATTAATTAATCAATTAATCAAATCTATCTTTTCTAAAATAGGAACCCAATCAGAAGCGCAACAACATAACAAGTTACCATAGCGGCACCGGTCTCCGTTTGCCACCACGTATCTGAAATAGGACATCGAGAGTCACCAACCACCTTGTAAAACCATCTATTGTAGATTCACACATTGTTTTTTAGTACAAGATACAAATGGAGAGTGGATGAATATATTGAAGCATGGATCTCATATCAATTATGAAAAATGAGATTTTAAAACCTCCAAGCAGCGGGATTGATGGGCTCGCCAGCACTTCCAAGTACCCGTAGAGATGCTCGTGAGTAACGCCTAACATGCTGCCCTCATCCATAATTTTTAATTCCATTCAAATTACTTAACTACTTTAAAAGAACACTTGTATATATCAAAGATTGTAAATTTAACCTCTTTAAATTCTACCATCTAACTTTTTGCAATATTATTTTAATGAAAAAACGTTAGAATGGAAAATATAAACTAGTTTTCGTTTTTAAGTATACTAAACGAGAAAGAGGGAAAAAAAAATTAAAAGTTGGAAAGGAAAAAAGGGAAAAATGACCTGATCACCATCACGCATAAGAGAGCGGATCAAAGTGGGAGCAGTGAAGAAAATGGAGACTTTGTATTTATCCACTATTTCCCAACACCTCCCTGAATTTGGATAATTTGCAACCTACACCCCAATGTCATCTTTCATTATTATATTAACTTTTTAATTCTATTCGTTCGTCTATCTATCTTCATGTTCTATTCTTTTTAATATATATAGTCGATGTTACCTTTCGTACTTATTTGATAATAACAAGTTGAACTATGCTCTTTTGATTACTCTTATTTATTGTTATATTAACTAAATGTAAAAGAAATACCCCTTCATGAATAACAATTGTGGCTGCATTAAGTAGTGGTCCGTATGTTACGTAGCCATGTCCTGCACCCCAACCACAGTCTGCCGTGGACCTTAAGAAAAAAGAAGAAATATTTAAATTTTTCATATTTATTAAACTTGTAAAATACTTAATTTAGTCTATAAACTCTAAAGCTAAAGCCATAAATATGATACCACTTAAAACAAATATAAACATAAACTAAAATTAGAGATATTAAAACGTTACTCACCAATAAATATCAGAAGGTTTATAATCAAAGACATATTTGAAAGTGGTTCCAACATACACCATATATCCACCTGTTGTATGAAGTACACCCTATTTCACATATAAAATTAAATAATTAACACCCCACAAAAATATAAATCAACTAATAATAAGGTGAAATATATATATTTCCTAATTTTATTACTTCAAATTCACTTTCAATTATAAAGTAATAATTAGTTAGAAGAAGGGGTTAGTAAATATTAAAAATAAAATAAATACCTTAGGTTTTCCCACACTCCCACTTGTGTAAAGCAAAAAAAGAGGATCCTCAGCATCAACCCATTCCACATTACAACTCTTTGAATATTTAGAAATAACATCCTAAAAACAATAATAATTTAAAAATAATTAGTGTATTTAAAAATTAATAAAATCTGTATGAAACAAAGTCTAATTATTTGAAAAGAAATTTCTATTTATAAATAAAAATTTGAAGGAGTAAATAAAAAATAGTTATTGTACACAAACCTGCCACCACATATCCCTTCCTTCTTCCCAAGGAGTGCTTTCTCTCTTCAAGATTGGTTTATTTTCATAAACCAAACATGAATCTGCCCAGCAAATGTCAAAATATTATTTTAGATTTTCTAAACCTATATATTGGGTCATTTTTGCTCTTTTTTCAAATTTAAAACATATTATTATTTTTTAATATATTAAGAAAAGAATTGTTTATATAAGTGGATCAATTTTTTTTTTAAAAAAAAAACATACCAATAGAATGGCCATGATTGGCTGATTGAATGAGAGCAGCATCAACAATGTCTTTAAGAAAGATGGTTTTAGAACCTCTTTTTGCAGCATTGCAAGTCATCAAAACTTTTGGTTTGCAATCAATTATTCTTTGTGCAAGTGACTCAGAAGAAAATCCAGCAAATACAACCTTTATAATTATTCAGACCATCGTAAATAATTTTATTCTAGTCTCATTAGCAACACGATTGGTAATCAAGCCACTAGTTACATATTTTGCTACATACATATAAATTGATGATTTCTACGAAAATATAAGGATTAAATTATAAAGTAGTTTTTTAACTTAGAATATAGCAAATATATTATACGTACAGAGTGGATGGCCCCAATGCGAGCGCAAGCCAACATTGCAATGGGAAGTTCCATAATCATAGGCAAGTAAATCACAACAGTATCTCCTTTTTTAACTCCAATGTCTCTCAAATAATTACCAACCTAATCAACATTAATTAATAAAAAAATATTTTAAATGAATATTTATACAATTTTCATTAGACATGAAAAAAAATACCTGGGAAACATGGTGAAGGAGATTGGTATAGGTTAAAGAAGCATGAAAACCAGGTTCATTTCCTTCCCAATACATTGCAATTTTGTCTCCCAATCCACCTTCAATGTTTCTATCTATGCAATTGTAGCAAATATTTGTTATCCCACCCTTGAACCACTGTCCAAATAGAATCGATAATCATTAACAAACCAGTATTATGAAATCAAATGATATATTTATTATAATAATAATAATGTAAGAATAATTACACACATAGTAATTATAATTATATATCAGTAAAGCGATAGAATCTATCTTATCTTTATTTTTTATTTTAATTAAAAAATAAAAAAAGGGATATTTTGAAAATATAAAAGAGAAATAAAAAGGATAATATATATATATATTACCTGAATATTAATATTGCCTTTGGTAATATCAAGATTTTCATTGAAGGATTGATGGTGATTCCACTCCTTTTTCCAATAGAACTCAGATGATGCAATTTCAGACCAAAATGTTGAAGGTTCTTCTATGGATCTTCTGTACATATCCATGTACTTAATAATTACCAAAAGAAAAAAAAAACATTAGTAAATAGGTTTTAAAGTGAAAAATGGTGATTTGTTTGTAATTAGGAGGAACCTTTTGAGTGTTGGGAATATGGGCTTTGTCACAAAATTCTTGAGATGGAACAATGGGTTCATCTTCTTCAGAGCCTTGAAGAAACTCCTGCAAAAACGACGGCGTTTAGGATATTTAAGAATAAAATTGAACTTACCACTGAAAATTAATTTAAATAATAATCCAAGAGCTTACCTCTATGTTATGGTTGATGTCTTTGTTTATATCAACTTTCTCTTCATTCTGATTCCTCTCCTTTTCCCATTTTAATTCAGATGATGTAATTTTCAATTGCTACATATTAATTTTAAAAATAAATTAGTTCAATGAGTAGAGCCAAAAAAAAAATCATAATTGTGGTTTGTTTTACTTATAAATTTGATAATTAAAAATGATCCCACACACAAAAACTTTGAAATTTTCGCTTAAGAATAAAAATCTCAAGTACAATCTTCAATTGAAATAAAAATAAACAAAAACATCTCTTTTTTTGTTTACTTCTAATAAGGGAAATACTAACAAAAAAAAAAAAAGAAAACCAATAATTCTCCTCCGAATGATAATAAAGATATTATAATTACCGCATGAGTTTTGAAAGGCTTGACGAGAAGATTTCTAAAAGGAAAGGACGAGTTGATTTTGTTGACAGGAGGAGAGTTCTTGTAAAATAAAAACGTTTGAGATCTACCAACGACGTGGTTTGAAATCATTTTGAATTTTTCTTTTTTTTTTTTGTATGTGGGATCAAGAGAAGAGAGATTGATTCTTTATTTATATATCCAACTCTTTCCTAATTAATATAAATAAAACTTCTATTAAAGGGAGGGGGGTTATACTCAAATTTTCTAATTTCATTTAAGAGATTTAAGTTTTTTTTGTCTTTCCTTGAAGATAATTAAATATACAGGTTAAAGTCTTAATTAAGCTTTAAACTTGATAAAACTAATTAATAGTCGGTTGAAAAAGCTGTCATCTACTCTGCTCTATCTTTTTCTCTAAACTTTAATTTTGTTTAATTAGAAAAGGAGTTCTATTAAGTTAATTAATCAGTAATTATAAATAGAAAGTATTTTTTATTAAAAATGACAAAATATTTATGTGACCAAAATCACTAAAATATAAAAAATTATTAAATTTTATGTGAAGTATAAATATTTTAGAATTTCCTTATATAATAACAAAAAAGAAATATACTTAATAAAGGTTTCAAAATGAAGCTCATTTCTTGTATAAATTAAAAAAAGTTTAGTACTTAAAACCTTTTATTTTTCACAAAAATGAAACAAAATATATTTTAACAATATTGTGGAGCGGTAGAAAATGGGGTTTTATAACCTATATATATATATATATTTAAAAGAAAAGATGATACTTACTTTTTAGATAAATAAATAATAATATGGCAAAATACATTTTTGAACCCCTTGTATTTAAATTTTGTGTATTCGATGAGTTACAAAACCAACTTTATTCTAATATTTGAGTTTTGAGAAAAGATTAAAAAAAATCACTATCAATTACTTAACGGCTCAAGTTTAATGTTCAAATAATAATGGAAGAAACAAAATGAGTAATAATATGAAAAGACTATTAATTACTTAACGGCTTAAGTTTAATGCTGAAATTAAAATGGAAGAAACAAAATGAGTAATAGTATAAAAAGACATATAATAGAACATTAGCACGTTGATAACTTATTTCGGTGTAATCACACCTACATCTTGGAGACCTTTAGCCCAGTTGAAAAAATCAATTATAAAAATTGAAGAAGATCACAAGTACATAATTTATCAAGAATCAACTATCTTGAATTATATGACTTCTACAAGATAAACGTTTAGACTCTCCTAAACCACTTGATGTGTGAACAAGAAATTCAATCTAGACTTGTCCTAGATCATGTACTTCATGTTTCACCCTTGCGATTCAATGTCCATACTCTCCTTTAAAAAACTTTCTCAAAATAACCTTCAATCTTCTCAAACAAGTACCTCAAAAGGCTTTCTCAGTACATAATTTGTTGCATACTTACCCACACTTCTGTCTTGGACAAAAATAAATACCACAATTCACAAAGCTCACAAGCTTTATTTTAGATCAAAACAATCAAAGCCAGATGTACTATTCATAAATGTTAACAAACTTGAGAGAATATATATTAACAACCACATCCAACTCTTTTATTCTTATTAATAAATATTAACCATAACAACCAAATCAAACATCTTATTTTAAAAATAAATATTAACAACAAGAAATTCATGCATCCTGTTATGCACGTCAAATGCAAAGTTTTTTTACAAAAAGAAAAATTATAATATATATGTATTTTTTATATTTATAACCTACTATTATTTTTGTATTTTAGAGTTAAAAAAATCATAGAAATTATGCTAATAAATTATTTGTTTAATAGACACATTAGGTATGGTAATATACACAATAAATCAAACATTTTTAGAGATATTTTCAAATAATATATATATATATATATATTTCATTAGGTTCTTATTAAGGTATATTTTTTTCATAAAATATTTTAAACATAGTATAAATATAATATTTTCTACGTAGTACAAATACAAAGTAAAATAATTAATTAGAACAATAAATTTTTAAATGGAAAAAAGTTTGTTGAAAGTATGTGTGTGTGTTTTCACATATTGCTAATAATTTTTTTTATACTAATAACCATAAGTTATTAATTATAATTATTTTTTAAAGACAACCCATGATATTATGAAATACATTAAAAATAAATCCTAGAATCACTCCTTCATCTTCACTTGATAAAACAAGTGCAAAGACAATTTTCAAATCAAACCGCTACATGTAGTCAAAATGTAATTACCGTGGGTTGCAATGTAACACCTCGAACGCTAATGTAATTAATTTTAATCGAATTACTTTATTTTAGAATTTTAAATGTTTGTTGGGTGCTATTTATCTCTTTTAGCTTGGAATAGAACACTTTAATAGATGGAAAAGAAAAGAAGTGGAGGGGAAAAATGTTAGGGAATAATAATAATAATAATATATTATTGTTATTTAAAAAAAAAGGAAAAAACGCTCTCTCTCTCTCCCCCTTCATTCTCACGCGAGACCCCCCCTCTCCTTCTTCCGTTTTCTCCTCTCCCTCACGCCCTAGCACGCCGCCGCCACACCTCGATTAGCCACCCTCGGTCGCCTCTCCATCCCTCTTTTCCTTTCACACAAAGCCGCACGCCGTCGTCCGCCCAGTCTCCGTGGAAGTCGAAACGTTTGCCTCCTCCGATTTTCAACAGGCGCGAGATAGTGGAAGTTTCCTTTTAGACAGACGTCCGTTCGCGCAACACTGCCGTCACGCCGCATTTCCCCTACCGTCGTCGACTTCTCCACCGTGTTTCTTGTCTGGCCGAGCCACCCAAGGCAGTCGCGCGCCGCTCTTCCCAGTTGCGAACCAAGCCGAGCCCTTCTCCAAGCTAGCTACCGGTCCTGTTTTGCACGGTTTTGTCGTTTGGGTTCGATAGCCACTGCCGTAGCCTTGTTGTGAGTTGTGGTAAGACTGAATTTAATGGGATTCTTGGTTTCGCACCATAAAAATATGGAGTCGTTACGTTGGTTAACTAGTTGAAATGGTAAATCCCTTGATCCTCAAACGAGTTGAGTACACGGTTCAACTCTCCACCTTTTAGATAGGTTGTGGAAATTGTGTATTAAGCAAATTGAGTAGGTGAAATTGATTGTGAAAGTGATAGGATTGCTATTTACCTATGGATGTTGATTGACTGAAACTTGTTGATGTTTCTTACAGGGGATAGGTTTGAAATGGTGGGTTTTTGTTTAGACTGAATGTATGATAAACTGTTATGGTCGTGTTCATTTAAACTGAGGAGATGGTATGGTTGTGCACTTGGGTTAAATTAGAATAAAATGACTGTTAGAGGTTATGTGAAGAGTTATGTGATAAGAATGTTTGATTGTACTATAGATGACTGTTAAAATGTTTAGAATGGACTGAGAGAAAATTTATTAGTTTTCTATTGTGTAGTTACCTTGCAGGTGTCCTACGGGATCACCACTTTTTTATATCCTACGGGATTATTTGACTGATATGTGTTTCTATAAAACATTAGAGTGATATGTGTTTCTACAAAACATTAGACTGATTATGCGTCATTCGGGGCATTAGTGACTGTGCAGGGTACTCCATTAAGAAGCTAATAATTTATTTTTTTTCCCTAACGGGACCAATAGTGGGTCTCTTACTGAGTATGTTTATATTTACCCTTTGATGTTTAATTTTTTCAGGCAAAGATAACAAAGGAGGTAGACCGGCGAGAGGCAAGAAGGAGGCGTGATTGTCATAAGGGATGTTGTCAATTGCTTCTGCTTATGTTTTTTGTTTTTCTTATTTCGTTTTAGTATTTGAGACTGTTTAGAAAATTATGTGGTTTGACTGAATTCACAAACTGGTGTTTTACGAGCTTTACTTTAAAATTTTTGTTATTTTAAACAGGGTCCGAACTCAAATTTTAGTTTCTTTGAGAGTTTGATTTTTAATTTAAATTGGAGTTTTCATATAAACTAAGGTCATTGTTTCAAATTAATGACTGCGACTTAGTTAGAAAAGTTGGGTCTTTACATGCAATTAATTGGCATCGCCATGACAAAAATCGTGTGCTCACTATTTGTCGAATAGAAAATTTTAAATAAGTTATTCTTGATATTACTCTAATGATTGTTGTGTATACTTACCTTAATCGTCAACAATAATACTTCAATACGAAAGTCTCTATTAATTTTGCTAGCTAGTGACTATTGGTGCATCATTCCTCTATTTTGGTTTTTGTCTCAATGGATTGGTTTCTATGTGACTTGATGCTCCAATGGCATGGTCTCACACCTTCTCTTATTTCTATATCGTTGTTCGTCATTTCATGCTTGAAAGAACGATATTCTTCAATTAGCATAATGAGTTTTATATAGTGAATTAAATTTATAAAACGATTATCAATTAATTAAGAAAATAAAAATAATTTTAAAAAAATAATTCAACGCTTTCCTCCTTCTTTCGAACCATGACTGAAAAAACCCTTTATTTTATCCCACGTCGTCGCTGTCTTTCTTTCTCACAAATGCTCTCTAACGACGTTTCCTCCTCTCTCGCAAACGCTCTTCACGACTTTTTATCTCTCTCATAAGCTCTCTGCCTGCCGTTTGAAGGAGCTCACCAAATTTACAGGTAGTTGAAGAATCTGTGGACCATGAGATCGATTAAAGTCCATTTATGAGTTAATTTGATTAAATTATTAATTTTATCTTTTGGATTATTGTAAAACTTTTACTAAACAAGTATTTAGATCATTAGAGAAGCACTGGTATTTAAGAACAAGAGGTAACCCAATGGAAAAATGATAATTTGACCTAGCTGGTGTTACGAATACTCGTCAAGGACTAACTTACTGTTATTGGTATATATTTCTGGACACATAAATATATCTACACTAAGAAGAGTTCAATTGTGAGTCTTTAGTGGAGTGTACACACAGTTAACAAATATTGATTAAGGAGTTTAGCCAATTAATCTCATATCAATTAATCTCACATCGTTATAGCTTCTGATCTGTAGGTCCCATTCCTAGCTTGTAAAGGGTAATAAGATTTATTTATATTGGTTGTAATTTGAAATGTTCAAATTTACTTTGAGAATTAGTATAACGTATAGTGATACATTATAGTATAAATTTAATTTTAGATATGATTCAAAACTAATTTATGTCAGATAAAATATTTAAATGAGTTCAAATATTAATTTAATGTGAATTGGATTCAATAAAATTATTGGTTATGAGAGAAATTTATATTTGAATATGATTCAAATTTATTTTAAGTTAAATATAAAATATTTCATTTAGCTATTAATTAATTTAAAAATTAATTAATAGTTTAGTTTTATTTTATTTAATTAAATTTGATTTAATTTATTATAAATATAATTATGTAGATATCCATAACCTACATTATGCTATTAATCTTCCTATAACTATCCATTTATTTCATATAACTCTCCACTTATTCCATGTTGTAACATTCATCCCATTAAATTCTATAGTGTAACATATACTATGGGATGT
>JBBPDI010000032.1:14632700-14643721 GCA_037974545.1 Cucumis variabilis | reverse complement strand
TGGAGTTTTTGGGAGGGGTTTTTGTGAAGAGAAAGAGAGAAGGGAATATATATATATATATATATATATATATATATATATTTAATAAATTCTTTAATGAAAAGTGGAAGGAAAATTGAAATTGGGGAAAATTCGCTAAAGTTATAGCAATATTTAAGTTTGTTCCTAAAACTATTTATTTTTAGTGACATTATTGATGTGTTACTACTTTTTCTAGTGGCGCGAATTAAAAATTTGTCGCTAATAATAATCTTTTGTGACATATTTTTTCTGTGTCGCTATAAGCGAACTTTTACTGACAAAAATTATTTGTGCCACTAAAGCTTTGTCTCTGAATAATAATTAATTTTATGTAGTGTCTCATTCTCAATAGATTAATTATCAAACTCTCATTAGTGATATTTGAAATTGAATCTCTCATGTTTTTGGAAGAGATCATTCATGATTTCTTGATTCTTAATGGTGCATCATGTTGGTGATCATGGATATACGTATTGTTTTGTTTTGAGAATGCTAGTGAGTTTGTACCCCAAACATTTGATAACTAGTTGGGATAAGTGATGAACATCCTATTAGCTTATGTTTAAATAGCAAAGCTTCTAAATCTGTATGAGATCATGTTTATTATTGTAAATGTTATAAACCAAATGATAATGAGCTTATGACCTAAATTCAAATATATTGCATATGCAAAATGTGTAGTAAATAAGATTAACAAATTGTTCCATCATCTTAATTGTAGTCATGAAAAAATTTATAAACACTTTAAACCCCTGACGGGTGATGTATTTACTACACAATTTGTTATTTTTCAGTAATGAGACAATTTTCCAACTTTTTGGTGATAATTTTTCAAAAGAAAGAAAAATAAATTGAATGAAATGCTTAATAATTGTCTCATTTTGATCATCATACAAATTATTTTGAACTAGAAGTTCAAAAGATAATTCATTTGTAAAATGTTGCAAATCAAATGTCATATGTATTTACATGTCGGAAAAAAAAGTGACCAAGTTATATATAATTGTTGCAAAAACACCATATAAGATTGACATCTCAGTGCAACGAGTTGCCATTTACTACACATCTGAAACGTGATAGACAATAGGTTCCAAAAAATAAAGATCCTCCAAGAAGAAGTAGTCAATTAATGACTCAACTAAGAATATGGATATTTGAAAAGAAATCATAATTATGAGAACTCATAAGAACCTTAAAGTAAATAAAGATAATAAAGAGATTTCAATAAATTACATGTCATAGCCAGAAAAGGATGGAACTCATACTTAATTAAGCTAACAACATTTTTAGTTGATCACGATATTATTTATGAAAAAAATATTATATAGTTAGATAATTGAAAAAATGTCACGACATAAAAAGGTTTGACATATGTAGAAAGAAACAATCCATATAGAAAAAAGTTAATTTTTCAAATCATGAGAACTAGTATATAATTAAGAGTGTTCAAACATATGGGATATAAGTGAGTATTTGTAAGAAAAAACACGACTTTCACAATAGTTCTTGCGGAGTTGAATCTCTAAAATAAATATTTTTTAAGGATTAAAAATGTACTAAAATCATATAATTCAAATACTAAAATTTTATATATATCATAGAGATTTTTAGAAAACATTCTTAACAAATGTGATATATCTTATTAAATATTTGTTAAAAAAAGAAATCATAACCTGAGATTTATATATATGTTGATGATTTGAGCATAAACTACAAGATTTCAAAGGCAAATATTTCTTAATCAAGAAATTGAGATGATAAATTTCATCATATACGATGAAAATAAACCATAAAAACATAAGAAAAATTATTACATCAATTTAGCATAAAAGATCTTATATGGACTAGTTCCATCATTGAACATTCTTAGAGTGGTTCATTCAAATGGTGTGAAAAAAGTTATATCATCACATGTTGAATAACTTTAGATCTTAAATAACCATAATAAAAAACAAGTGCATAAAAATAATGTCCTTATAATCGGACTAGTCTCATCATCGAAAACAAGTGCACTTATACCTTTACTAGTTTATACACTACTTATTGTATTTTTGGTAACTTTGGTGCATAAAAATAATGTCCTTATATATAAGATAATGGAATAGAGAGTTATGCATGCTATATTTTATCTATGAATTAGCTTAGATAGATTTATTTTATATTTTATCTATGAATTAGCTTAGATAGATTTATTTTATTCTATGAGAGTTATTTTTTAGTTTTTAGTTATGTGATTCCACTTCTTTTATTTGTTTTAATTAATTTAATTTGACTGACATTTGGTTGTTGAGATTGTTTGAAGGCTTGTTGTGATATTCCATCATTCTCTGATGGTTTAGATTGGATTTCTCAGTTCCATGCATAATTACTTCATATTTTTGGGTGAATCTTTGTTATGATTTGCTGAGAGAGAAAAAAACTCTTTCTTGAAAAGGTGTGGTTGGTGATATATTCTAATTGGTGAGATGTTTCGATGTGTCCCTTCTTGACTTATGAGTTACGATATTGCAGATAGAAGATAAGAGATTACTGAAAAATCAAGAATAATTGATGAGAAGATTGCAAGGGATTTTTTGATTGAGGGGGAGTGTTCCTATTAATGCTATGTTTATTGAAGTTTTGATAGTTGAGTCAGTTCGTGAATGGTGTGTTGATCTATGTTTAGAGTGTTATGCCTTAATTCATAACAATATAATTCATCAATTACTACACGAACAATATAATCTCTTATCATGGGTCTAAGGCCCCTCAGATATAGATGTTGTGTCATCGAACTAGGTTACAAAAGTTTGATGTGTTCTCAATGATTTTATGTGCTTCCGTAGTTTTTCATTATGTTATTAAATCACGATACAACAAGTATGTGTTTTCTTAATTGGTATCAAAGCAGGTTGACAGGTGGTTCATTAAGTTTTCAATGGCATCGATCAAGGACGGTGGATTAACAACTTGAAGCATCAAGTGTCATGAATGCAAAGTATCCTCTAATAGCGAGTTCGAGAAATTTGAGAGAACCCTCATCTATGTTATTGTTGTAGATGAATCTACTGAAGATGGTTGTTCCAGTGCACAGAAGAAGTTTTCTATATGTAATGATCAATAAAGAACGCTACCGTGTGCTACTTTGATCAGAGATAATTTAGTCAAGTTTTGATGGAGGACAATCATCGTTACTTATCTTCTATTGCAACTCTCAAATTAGAATTCAAAGAGGCTCAACATGAGTTTGAATTTCTTCCTAAGTATTTCAAGATGCTCATGTCTAGAACAAAAAGTTTGTACAACATTTTAAGTGATGTAAAATCAAGATGTGATAAAATGGGGATGGGTTTCTCTGAAAACTTCTCTACATGCACAAAATCCCCTATTGTGTTTGTACGAGCCTCTAGTAATGTTCATAACAATACCGGTATTTCAACATAAGAGAAAGAAATAAGAGAAAGAAATGAATCTGTCATTTTTGTGGAAAGTTTGGTCATATACGACCATTTTATTATAAATTGCATGATTATTCTAATAGAAGATATTATGGAAACATCAACAAAAAAAAAATTACTCGTACAGATTCTAAGACAAGGTAGAAGTGAAAAGAAAAGAAAATCTTGACAAATGTAATGTAGCTTTTACCTCTGTACATGATTCGAGCTCAAAAGACTAGTATTTCGACGGTAGGTGTTCTAGACATATGACTAGAAACTCAGTTTTTTTCTCAGAATTCAAGGAATGCAATGCTAGGCATGTGATTTTTTGTGATGATGTGAAGGACAAAATTATTGGAAAAGGAAACATGGTTCTCAGAATTCAAGAAATGCAATGCTGGGCATGTGATTTTTTGTGATGATGTGAAGGACAAAATTATTGGAAAAGGAAACATGAGTAAACCAGGATTACCAATTCTAAAAGATGTCAGACTTGTGAAGGGATTATCAGCAAATTTGACTAGCATCAGCCAACTGTGTAATTAAGATTTCAATGTTAAATTCTTAAAAGGCAGATGTGTTGTGATTGATAAAGATGAGACTCTTATCATGACAGGTACATGATCTTGGTTACTTGTGGACTCTTAATGTTTTTAAATTTGGTTGCAGCATTCCTAAGCTCTATAAGTTTGTGCCCGTATCTCAAAAAATGCAAAAATGTCTTGTAGCAACTAAAGTTTTCTTATCTAGAAAAGTCAAAATTAGTCAAGCCTTCTTTTGAAAACAAGATATTTGTTGAGCTTCATGTGATGTGAGATGACATTATTGTTAAGGTTTGTTTTATTGAATCTTTGGCTACTGTTAATTTGGATTCTCAATGATGTGTTTTGATTTGCCTTAAAAAAATAGCCAAAGGGGGAGATTGTTACTAAAATTGGTTGGACTTATTTTATTAAAGATAAAATTGGAGCTTAAATTCCTATATGGTTAACATCTATTAATAAATATGTGGAAATATTTATTAATTAAGATATATAGTTGAATTTGGAGATTTGGTTGCTATTATGGTTGAGTTAATATTTATTAATAAATATATTATTAATTTTTACCAATAAAGATATTCAATTGGTTATGGTTCTTCCTATATATTCTTTCAAGATTGGTCAATACTGATAAATAAATATATGATAAATATTTCTTAATAAATTGATGAAGTTGGCTTTTGTTTTGTTACAACGTGTAACCTAAAATATATAAGCTTGTGGATGCATGATATTGTTGTATTTTTTAAGACAGAAGTGTGGGCAAACGTGCATCAAAATTATGTGTTGAGAAAGTCTTTTAAAAAGTACTTAGTTTGTGTTGTGTGTGGTGCTGAACACTTTGTTTGTGGCATTGTGAGTCACTTGATTGAGAAGATTCGTACAAGTTAGGGGGAGCCTGACATTAAAGTTCTTTTTTAGGATTCTCATGCCACTACGTGTGTTATGTGTGATTTGTTTGATCGTCGTTCCATTGTGGATTTTTTGCTTCGAGACTTACAACGGTTGGCATCTGATACTGCTACATTTGTTTCCCATCTTAAATTTATTTGCCAACAAGCAAGGGGGAGTACTTTGTTCTACTGTTTCCAGTTCACATTTTTTTGTTGTTTTTGTTTATTCATGGATCTTTGATATTCTGTTAATGGATCTCTGCTAATTTGTTACTTCTAGATTTGGATCTGGATGAGGTTTGGCTATTTTTGTTCTGTTTATTTTATGGTCTGCTTTCGGATCGTCGTTCATTATCATTATTTATTTGGTGATTTCTGTTTCTCTATTGTTGGTTGATGTTGTGCTTGTCTGCTCAAATAAAAGAAGTTGGTCTCAAGGCGGAGTTTGTTAGTTAAGTGGTCTCACTTCCTTTATTTGTTTTAATTAATATAATTCGGTTGAATTTGGTTGTTGAGATTGTTTGGCTGCTTATTGTGATATCCCATCATTCTCTGGTGGTTTAGATTGGATTTCTCAATTCCATAATTTCTTCATATTATTGGGTGAATGTTTGTTATGATTTGTTGAGAGAGAGAGAGAGAAAAGGCTTTCTTGAAAAGGCATGGTTGGTGATATATTTTGATTGGTAAGATGTTTCGGTGTGTCCCTTCTTGACTTATGAGTTACAATACTGCACACCAAAGATAGGAGATTACTGAAAATCAAGAATATACTTGATGAGAAGATTGCAAGTAGTTTTTTTTTATCGAGGGGGAGTGTTCCTATTAATGCTATGTTTATTGTTTCTGTACAATTGAAGTTTTGGTAGTTGAGTTAGTTCATGGACAGTGCGTTGATCTATGTTTAGAGTATTGTCCATTAATTCATCAATTACTACACGAGCAATATAATCTCTTATCATGGGTCTAAGGCCCCCCAGATGTAGATGTTGTATCATCGAACCAGGTTACAAAAGTTTGATGTGTTCTCTGTGCATTTATGTACTTCCATAGTTGTTCTTTTTGTTATTAACTCACGGTACAACAAACAGTACAACAATAACTAAGTGTGTTTTTTCTCATAGTTGATTGTGAAGATACAACGTTATTTATCTAATCCATGTGAGCTAAATCTTAAACATGTTACTTTATACATTGTGAATAATTTTTATATTATAGTAGCTGATGAAGCAGCTCATAACAATTAACAACTACTTTAAATCATGCTAAAATCTTGATGATATATGAGACTAGCCAATAATTTTCTTCTATGATGACAGTAAAAAATAATCAACTAACGACATCAATGTTTGATAAGTTTCTTCAAAAAAGAATCAACTGACAACTCGATGGACTTATTTTGCAAAGACATTACTCGCACTAACATTGGAATGTGAAGACTCAGATGACTCAAGTGATGTAATCTTGAGGGACGATAAATATTATACTCTTTTTCTTTTGACTATGAGTTTTTCCATTTAATTTTTCTAATAAGGTTTTAAAGAGGTCGTTATTAAAATATATAAAATAGTGTACTCCTTTTGGCACTATGATTTTTTTTTTCCATTGGGTTTTTTCCTTATCAAGTTTTAATGAAACATTTATTTTATATAACATGGATGTCTAAGAGGGAGTATTGTAAATATAGTTATATATTATAAAAGTATTGTAATTTATACATATATAGTTTACCAATTTTCATACAACTCTCATTTAATTTCATGTTGTAACATTTTTTATTCTACTGAATTCCCTAGTATAACTTATACCATGGCATGTTCTACAAATAAAGGTGTCTGGTGCTTTTGTAAGATATACCAAATTGAGTTTAATTGTTATTCTTTACTTTCTCTCTTCTCTACTTATCTCTTTGTTTTACTTCATTGTTAATTCTTGCCATTTAAAATTTACATATATTCAAAAATATAACAAACCGGCAAAATATTTCACTACAAGAAAACGGAGATCACCCGAAGCACAAAAGCATAGGAAATATATGAAAAGACATCGACAAATGATTTTTTAACGCATAAATTCGTGTCAAGGTCTGAGTAGAAATGAGTCGGGAGGGGATCTCCTGACGCACAAAATGTAGCGTTAAGAGATCATTGACATCTCGACGCTTTATATAAGTTGTCGGGAGATGTCAAGGATCTTCCGACACTACATTTTATGTGTCGGAAGATCCTCTATTTTAAAAAAAATGCTGTAAAACCCAGAACGAGGTCTAATCAAACAAATGAAAAAATTAGCAAAGAGCTAAGAAAAAATTAGAAGATATCTAATAGGATCTTAGAAAAACAAAGGAATAAAGAAATACCTTCATGAATTGAGATGATAAACTGAGAAGCGTAGTCGCAAAAAGAAGGATGACATGAGGAAGAAGAAGAAGAAGAGTGACTAACGAAGGCTAAACCTTCCTTGAAGTGCCAATAGAGGGGAGGACTGAGAAAACCTTGCACACAAACAAACAAACTCAACATATTACAAAAAAAAAAAGTTAGGATTTTTAGAAAAAAAAAATCTAACTTAAATAAATAACTAACCGGAAGAGATAGAGACGACAGTGGCACCGAAAGGCGATGAAGATGACGGTGGTATGGTTGTAGGACGGTGGGTGAACATCCTTCATTGTGGAAGAGATCTACAAAAGGGTATTTAAAGACAAACTTCTGACGTTGTACATTGCAGTGTCAGGAGTTATCCCATAATTGCCGACGCACTAAGTAATTTGTCAACAGCTCTTTCTAAATTTTCCGACACCATTGATTGTGCGTCGAAAATTCTCTTATATCTTCAGACACCATTAAACAACGTCAGGATTTATCTTCCCTTTCCCAATGCCCTACATGCAGGCGTCGAGAGAAATGCATCTCCTGACGCACCAAGTTGGGCGTCGAGAATTGTCTCATCTCTCGATGGTCTAGATCGGAGTCAGAAGATCCCAAATTTCTTGTAATCTTTACATTGTATAGAATAATTTTGAAAACAGAAAAAGCTCAAGGCTCACAATGAAAAGTACCAAAAATGTCACAGTCAACACATGATTAATCAATTATATGTGTGATTAATCGACTACACGCCCGCGTGTAATTTTTCTTCTAAACGATCATGATACGCGATCATGTAAGAAATGATACACGGTCGTGTAGGTAGTATCAACACGATCATGTAGCTATTTTTAACGATAGAAAAAATGCTTCAAATCTAAATGATCGTGTTGACCACGCTAAACGATCATGTTGACTATGGTAAGCAATCATTAGATCATAACTACACGATCGTATAGTTCTTTTTAAATAACGAAAAAAATGTTTCAAATCTAAATGATCATGTTGATCATGCTAAATGATCGTGTTAACTATGGTAAGCGATCATTTAAATCATATCCACACGATCATGTAGTTTATTTTAAACGATGAAAAAATGACTTCAAATCTCAACAATCGTGTTGACCATGCTAAACAATAATGTTGACTAGATAAGCGATCGTTTAGATCATATCAAAATGATATTTAAACTATCTTGATATTCTAAAAGAGAAGCTAGAATAAAGAAAGAGAAGATGAAGAAAGAAAGAAAGAAATATGGAAGAGGAGGTGAAAAAATTGAAAAAGAGAATGAATAGATCACAAAGAAGTGACGAATTGTTCACAATATTAAGGAAAAATCTAAAATTTATGAAAAATATTTTACCAACTTCATAGATATTTTGTTTTTATTACACGGGCTATAATATAAATATTTTGATGTATATTTATGAAAAAATAACAAAAACAAAAATTGTTACTTACATTTTGAAGATTTTATTTGGAGTTAATTTTGTATCAACTTTGTTTGCTAACCCACAAATGGTTGAAGTTGTAAATATTTAGGGGTGAAAAGGTGTAAATACTATTGGGTCTATTTTTTAAGAGGCATTTTCAAATGTAATAAATAAACTAAAATAGAGCCAAACTTCAAATCTGTTATTGATTAGTGAAAATAAATGAAATTTGAAAATTTATACTTCTAAGTTAGGGTGTTTTTTTTATTGTAAAAAATATAATAAAGTGAGAAAATATTTATATGGTATAAAATAATTTCAAAAATATAAAAAGTCTAGAGGCCTACAATAAAAAATAAAAAAAAATGTTTCATAATTAATTGGCATCAAGCGCGCATAATATACTTAACAAACAATCGTTTAGATTTAACTATTTTTTTATACATAATCGTTTAGATTTGAACGTTTAAATTTGAGTAGCCAAATTTAAACCAAATCTAAATGATTTTTTTCATAATTTTTTGGTACATAATTTATATTTGATCGTTTAAATTTAGGTAGTCAAATATCACGATTTTTTTTCAAGATTTTTTGGTGAACAATCGTTTATATTTGGAACATTATTGTTTATATCGTTTATATTTAGTACACAATCATTGATATCTGAAACATGATCGTTTAAATTTGATTACTTAAATCTAAACTATTTTTTTAAGACTCCTTGTACACAATCATTTAAATGTTGTTATTTTAATACACAATCGTTTAAATTTAACTACCAAAATCTAAACTATTTTTTAAGATTCTTTGTACATGATATTTGGCTATTTTAATACACAATAGTTTAAATTTAACTATTTTAATACACGATCATTTAGATTTGACTATTCAATATCCCAACATTTTTTTTTACAATTTTTTATATTTAGTACATGATATCAAACCAAATAACAATTTAAATAAAATCCAAAAGAGAAAAAAACAATGGAAAAAAGAAAAAAAAAATGAAGAGGAGAGAAAAGATAATGAAAAAGAGAGACAAACCTATAATATTTAGAAATTTTAACTAATTTCATCGGTCTTTTCATTTTATTACAAGTCATAAATTTTTTATCAATTTATTATATTCATAAAAATTAAATTTCTATAAATTTAAATCTTATACAACTTACTAACTTAGGTCTAAAAATTATATAGATGTATTTATTTAAATCTTTCACTGTGTTTAAACATAAAATTCAAATTGATGAATTGATACACTTAAATTGTCAAGTAACATTTGTAATAGAATTCAAATTTTATTTGGAGTTTAATGATAAAGATTAAATTGATCCAATTTCAAACTTCACAATATAATTTCACCCCATTTTCTAACTTTTGAAAAAATGGATAATAAAGAAGACTTCTTGCATACAATAAACCAAACTTTTGTAATAGAATCACTTTTTACAAGTGTCATAAAACATAATAAAGTGGATGCCCCATTCAATTACCTTTGTTTCATACTCTAACATTAACATGTAAAAAATAAACAATCCAATTCTATGCTGGCTATTACAGATATTGAATGTTATACCATTAGCATTGCCCATTTAACAGTTTCATAATTCTTAGTAAAAATAATTAAAAACAAACCTACATTAAGACAAATAGGTTTCAGATTTAGATTACAGAAAAATCTTTTTCAAGCATTTTGTATTATATATTGCTTCAAACAAAACCAATTTTGAATCCAAAAGGCAGTTTTTTTTCACTAAATTAAATTCTGAATTTACAACACTAAACAGGCAGTGAAAGAAGCTGTTTTCTAGCTATTTGCCATTACAAAAACCCCTAACAACGGGTTCGCCTTACTCTTCTTCCGTTATTTCTTCAACCTCCTTCTCTTCAATCTCTTCCGTCTCTTCTGCCTCTTTTTCATCCTAAACAAAGAAAAATCCCACATAAGCATTTCCAAAATTGAACCAAAACATCTAACATTTTAGAGCTTGAATCTTACATCTTCATTCTCAGCATTTCGACTTTCCAATGCCTTTTCATATTCTGCTTTTAGCTCAGCAGCTTTATCTTGGTAAGGCTTCTTCTCCTGTTCATCATTTTGAACATTTAGATATGTTGGAGGTCACACACTGACTGAACAAAGACTGATGAATAGATGGATCGCTATCTCATTGTCAATTAATAATATGTTATCTAATAAGATAAGCTCAAAAAGGTATTCCAGTCTATTAAAAGGAAATCGTTGAGATCCACGTGAGATGGAACAATTCACAAAATATAAACATGCTTTCAAGTGACAACAAATGTTAACTCACTTCATCAGTCATTGACTTCCATTTCT
>JBBPDI010000032.1:14607572-14621206 GCA_037974545.1 Cucumis variabilis | reverse complement strand
AGGAGGGCATGCAGCCACACTTGGATCTGTACTTGTTACAAACCTCAAGACAGGATTTAGGAAAGGGGAATGGGATCAAGTAGAGGTAAATATATATACATGTTTGTTTATTGTTGATGATCTTTATATTTCTTGTTTTCTAGTTCATGTTTCTCTTGATACTTTTCCTATATTGACATGTGGCTCTTGCAGATCTTCTTCAATGAAATACCCGATGAAGTCATTCACAAGCTGGTAGGGATTTCACTTTACGGTTGGTTGTGTTTTCATTGGAAAATGGGAACGTTGTATCTTTTGTGATCTTGTTGTAATTTTGTTATCCACGAAAATACCTTGTATTTAGTTTCTTTGTAAAAATATACTACCAAGGTTTAGTTTCTATTTCACTTGTATTTATCCCTTTGGGAAATTTCGATAGATTTCGTATACTTAGTTTATTTGTAAAAATGTTATCTATGTTATTGTTATATATGAAAGTTCTGATTTATATGTGTACTAGTTTTGTGTTAAAATAGAATCATTGAATTACAGGAACAAAAATATAATTGAATTAAAATTTAAAAAAAAAAAAATCATAAGATACTTGACGGTTTTAAAATGTCATAAACAAGTGTATCCTTGACGGTTTTCAATATCATAAACAATCAATTTCTTGACGGTTATTAAATGTCATGAATGCTTATACTCTTGACGATTTTAAACTGTCACAAACACTCATACTCTTGACGGTTTTTAACTTTCATGAACAATAATTGAAACTCTATAATCATATATTACTATAAATCACACGTTCTATAGAAATGAAATAATACAATATATATATATATATATATATATATATATATTCTTTTTTTGAAACACCACCAAAGCATACAATCAAGAGTGCATAAGTAATTGCCAACAAACCTGTACTATATAAGGGTCTACCATAGCAGAGCACCTAAATATATGACCGGCAATAGTTTGCACATGATCAAGGAATCATGCAACCAAATTGAGCTCATGCATATTTATTACTTGCCACAAAAGAAACCTCCATCCAACCAAACATATTAGAACACTAAATACACAACTGAGAATAGCTCATGCGTGATCCATATTTAGAAGGAAATACGTGGTCAAATTGAGCTCATGCATATTTAGTACCTACCACAATAATAACCTCTATATCCATGCTCCTATGTGCACATAGAGCCACCCCGAAGCCAAAATCACAATCCTCCATTTATGTCCTCACCTCAAATGGTACAGACTTAAAAATATAATATTGAATAGGCATAGGTAAAATTCTTTGACATAACACACCAATTTCTCATATAACCCTAGAAAAAACAACATTGTTCTTTGTTTTTTCATATCAACCATAATTAACTACATGCACAAACTTGAGATTATATATATTATGAAAATATATGCTTAAATCGGAATAGGACTTTTAAACCAATAGTTTTTTTCTGGATTTTCGCTTACTCGTATATGACATATATAAAGCCAATCCCATCTCTTTCTCCTTTCATCTTTTTGGCTTCTTAAACTTTCAGGCATGTTTAACCACATGTGTTCACACAACTTTCTACTCTCTTCTCAATTGCCAAGTTCATAGAAAACAATCCAACCATCCATCAAAACTCTAGAAATAATGAGAGAAAAATTGAATATAAATATTATTGATCTTATTGATTGTTAGTCACAACAAAGATAACCTTTTTCGACTTTTTATGCTCGACTTTTTCGACCTTTTTCCAACAACAATTCTAATGATTAAAGCATAAAATACAATGATTTAGATTGAAAACATTTCCAACACAATACAGTAGTATAGAAAATTATGTACATATATTATACTTTTTTTAATGTCAATAACTATTAAAATCAAATGATGAAAAATCAAATGTCTCTCTCTATATATATCTATCTCTCTATCTATCTATCTATCTATATATATATATATATGAATGTATAATAATTAAAAAACATCATAACGAAAGTATTAGAAAGTTTATAACCACGGTCTTTCTTGATGCAATGAGAAGTGACACAACCAAGTTAACATAAATATTTATTGTCTATATGGTGTGGTAGCATATATGCAACACACACATTAATAAAAATGAATGGTGTGGGAGCACAACCTCTATAGAAATTGGCATACATGTCCTAAATGAGACTCTGGATCTTCCCGCAAATAATCTTTAATCAACCAAATTACAACAATTGATTTCATTTTCTCTCAATTTTGGATGTAAAATATTGAATCGCTAATTAATTGTGTGGTGCTTTTGAGGTCGTGGGGAAGAAAGTGGTTCTTAAATAAGCACTTGGATTTGTGGAAAATAATGTAGTAATTAAGGAATGTATGATTGAAGCCTTGACTTAAGTTATGGGTTCTCATTTAACTGAGTGCTTATGAAAAAAATCTTATTCGTATAACATAACACAAACAAAAAGTTTTTGAGTTGAAAGGAACAAAACAATATGTATTTGATTAATTTTGATATTTTTAGGCATAATTTGCCTTCCTACTTCCATTATAAAAAAATGATTAAAATGGTTGTTTTGGTTCTAGTGAATATATCACCAATCCTTCTCACTGGTCTCGACTTAGTTGCTATATAGTATATAAGGGTTTAAGGATTTTTTTTTTAAATGTAGTTCGTGGATAGAAAGAGACATTATGTTAGTTGAATTATGCTAAATTCTGACTTTTTTTTAGAATTAGCCTAAATATCAATTATCAATGAGCTATTATAATGACTCAAACTTTTAAACTAAGCTAAGGACATTATTCAAAAGACAAATAACGAAAGACACTTTCTTCAATAGAGGAAAACTAAATTCTTATTAAAATGATATCAAATAACTGTTAGAAAAACATAAAATTTGCAAAAACAATTAAAATACTATGAAAATAAACATGATCTGTAGGTTTTAACGGTTTTAAAAGAAATAAAGATAAATAAATAAGATAAAAGTTTAAATAAAATGTCTAAAAATCATAATACATAATAAATGATAAAGAGAAGCAGTAGTAGAATATTAAACATAGAAAAATAGTGAGTATATAAAAATATACCCAGAAAGAGACCCACTACTTGCCTCGCTAAGTGACCTGTTGTGTGTCCAATGGACCAACGAGCACACCTGAGCGAGTAACACCGTACGAAGACTCCTAATAGTGTGAGTGATTCATAGGTACACACTCCTAACCATGTCTATGATTTGTAGCTATAACGCTAATCATGCGAGTGATCTTGTCAGAATGCCTATAATCATACGAGTGACCCCGTATGAACACAGTATAAATGACCCTAACAATGCATGTGATCCATCGGTACACCCCTAATCGTTCGAGTGATCCTGTCAAGACACCCCTAGTCGTACTAATGACCTTGTAGGTAGGAACACAGTACAGCTGGGGTACAAAGCCTAATAGCCAATGTCACACTCTGTCTCAAGGTCACTCTATGCGATCAAGTGGAGGTGTGACCACCTATACACTTAACGTACACATCTCTCCACGAGATAATATGTTGAACACCCTGTAAGTGGAATAAACATAACATTCATTCTAAACATATGATAAAGACTTTCAACACTTGCTAAAGAACTTGATTTGAAAGGTTAAATTTCATTTACATTTAGCAAAGGTTACATCTTGTACAAAAAAAATTTCAAAAAATAAACATATACAAGTCTAAAACAATACAACATTTTGCCCTTCTTTCATTAACTCTGCATGCTATACGAGTTGACTGTAATTACTAAAAAGATAATGTGACACAATTATGGCACGCCAGGCAATCAAGACAACAAGTTAAACATTGGATGTCCTTAGCTACTTGGGGCGGAGGGGGGAGAAAACAAAAGATTAAAAAATTACACAGAGTCTAGGGAGTGAGATTTTCATCAATACATTCAATAAACCCAATTTTTTCATAACTTTATGCAAGTTCTTCGCAACACTATGTGATATAAGTAAGTGTTTCAGTACAAATATGAATTCAAATTAGATAATATCAATGCACTAGGCGATTTACACATTCAAATCTCTTTGGAAAGCATTTATAAATTATATAGAAACAATTTTCTTGTAAATCATTCATCACTAAACATATCGCATAGGAAGTACTTCTTATAATGCGTTTAATAGATCATAACGCATAATCATTCTGCATGATATAAATTCTATCTTTGTAGCCTCCTCAGTTTAAGCATTTACCACACTGTTTTGGTGAGTTGAGGGTGTGTGGATTAATCTCAAGGCAGTAATATATTCTCCATCAATTCCAGTAAGCATAACACGTCTTCCAATAGTAGAAAACACAACAAGCAAAGGGCATACTATACCAGATCAAACAGCAAGTATAAGGCTTCCAATAGTAGAAAACACAACAAGCAAAGGGCATACTATACCAGATCAAACAGCAAGTATAAGGCATCTCATACAAGAACATATAACAAGTATAAGGCATCCTATCTGTCTTGTCCCACCCTAAATTCACTCTTTGTGGCTAAGAGGAGGCATACCGCCTAGACCCTCAACGCGTAACTCCCTTGAGGTAAATGTTAAGTGTCTAGTAAGCGGAGATAAGTACTACCAATAAAGTTTTACTCGGATTGCAAACATATGTGAAACGAGACAACATTGATTTTTAAAATAAGAGTACATTTGATATTTAATAAAACATTTCTCTATAGAGAACAAAATACAAATTAGCAATGTTTAAATTATTCTCGTCTAGCTTCTATACTAACAGCGAGATGAGAATTACCACTACCAAATTGATCATGGGATTAGGGAGGCATGGCAGGCGATCAAGATAGTAAGTTCAATACCGGATGTCCTTCACTACCTGGGAGTGAGGTCTTCTATCTAATAACTTCAGACTTTTCAAATGGGGGTAGTCTAATAACATTTAAATTAAAACATAGTCATTCTTTGATGTCAACATCATGAGTCACCTCGTATCACGGGTCTTCTCACTTACCACCTAGTCAACCCATAAAATCATTCTGTAAGTTCAATTAAGTCTTTATACCCTTGCGTTGGCTCAAGCGTTACCACACTCTTATGCCATGTTACAACTATGCGGAGTAAACTCAACGCCTTTAGCATGTTTTATCAATTTCTCTACCCATTACGGGTCTTCCATTGCCAAATACACAACAAGTGTGAGAGATCCTATCAAAGATCACATAACATGAATGAGACATTTCATTCCATATCACACAACAAGAATGGAGTACCATAACGCGTAGGGTACAAAAGTCATTCTATTTTAGTTTTACTAGGTTAATGTATTCCTTGCGACTTAATCATTTCTCCCATTCAAGCAACCATAAGAGTACCAGGATATATGCATATGCATTTTTATATATGTACACGCAATGCTTTAGGCATATCCACATATTCAAAGAGATAACTCCAAATATTTGTTCTTCACAAGATCGTTTGTAAGACATTTTTTTATTTATAAGTGTTACCACCATATGCATCTTTTAAATTATTAGTTGTCACTTCTCATGCATGGTATGATCATTTTATTTCTACTTTACTAAGTCCCATTTGTGCATAAGATGGTGCATTTTGGGATTAGAAAATATAAGGGAGAAGGCATATAAATCTAATCTCTTAAAGAAGCACATTTACAGATTCATTCAAGCCAAAATTTAAAAAATCCTTTTAAGAAGAATAACCACTCACAATCACAAATAGCTAGCTTCTACCTCTAGCCTTCAACCCATTTTTATACTCGCTCTTAGACCCTTGTCAGATTCTTGTTGATCTTGATTCTCTAAGGCTTTACGATTCTTCAAAATTTTCTTATAAGGAAAACTTATGGCTAGAAGAACAACCTTAAAATGACTTAAATTACACTATTTATAGTCTTTTCTAGGTGGAGTCTGCCCATGCCAAAATGATTAATACTATCAGCGTCGGAAAGAGGTCTAATACTAAAACTGTTTGGTTTTATGTCTTAAACACCTAGATAGTAAATATAATTCATTGACTGTTACTAGTAAAGTGTTATTATTATAATTTCAATAAGTGTTATTGATTATATTATTAGTTTTGTCTTGTTAACCTAAATTCAATAAACTAACATCCTAAGCTTTTTCATGAGCCTTGAACAATATGTAGAGACATAAATGGATCAAAGTTTGAGATACAACTTAAAAGGTCTATAGTATAGAATAAGGCTGGGTACCTTATCCTGGTAGCACTATGGATATGACTTGCTTTGTATTTGATATAAACACAATGATCCAACGCATTTGTGTAGGTGATATGTGAGTGAGGGTATCCTAAGCAATGAGTTTGCATAAGATCGGACCACGAAATAGTAACAATTAGATGTAACTCCTTTGACTAGTTAGGTTTCTATTTTATTAGGATGACCTTGGTAACTTAATCTTAATCTTGAGTGTATTATGAATTTCTGTTTGCAAGGGATTATCCTTTGATTTGTACAGATGAGAGTGGCCAAATTGATGACTTAATATGTTTATCATTTTAGAGACAAGACCGAGTGGAAACCTGAGAACATAATTATACAAGATGGAATTCACTCCTTTTCGACTTTATAGTAAGTAGATGAGTGTTTCATTAAATGGTGTCTTCGGGACTTGAACAAAAGGCACTACCCTCTCAATGGCACGAAAGAGTTTTCTGTTTATTGGTTAAACCGTAAGTAGGTTATTCATTAGAGGAGCACTGATATTTAAGGACTAGATGTAACTCATGGATAAAATGGTAATTTGATCCAACTGGTGTTACGAAAACTCGTGAAGGACTAACTTATTGTTATTGGTCTATATTCATGGACTCAACAATATATCTACGGTGAGAGAAGTTCAGCTGTGGGTCTTTAGTGAAGTGTACACACAGTTAACGAATATGAATTAATGTGATTAATGATCAGTTTAACCAATTAATCACATATTGTTGTAGCTTCTGATCTGCAGGTCCATTAGGTCCCCTTCCTAGTTTGTAAAGGGTAATGAGATTTATTTATATTAGTTCTAATTTGAAATGTTCAAATTTACTTTGGGAGTTAGTATAATGTATGATGATACATAGTATAATGTATGACGATACATTGTATAATGTATGATGATACATTGTATAATGTATGATGATACATTATAATATAAAGTTTCAAAGTTTATTATATAAATTTACTTTTGCATATGATTCAAAATTAATTTATGAGAGATAAAATATTTGAATGAGTTCAAATGATAATTTAATGTGAATTGAATTCATATTTAAGTTATTGGTAATGAGAGGAATTTATATTTGACTATGATTCAAATTTAATTTAAGTTAAATATATGATATTTCATTTAGCTAATAATTAATTAATAGTTTAGTTTAATTTTATTAATATTAAATTTGATTTAATTAAATTAATTTAAAACTATAAGATATTGGAGAGATATTCATCAAATATGATTTAAATGAAATATTAGTTAAATATTATTTAACTAATTATTAATTGATTAATTAATTAGTTGAGTCAAAATTTCTATTTATTTAATATTTTTTAAATTAATAAAATTTGATGATTCTCTCATACTCCTTCAAGAATAGGGTGTTATAAATATGTAGAAGAAAGTAGTTTTTCTTAAAACTATGTTTTTACCTCTTTGCAAATAGTTTCTCTCTAAACCTTTTTCCATTCCAATTGGTTCCCACAAACCAATCTCATCCCAGTGAATAGGAAGATCTCTGACGAGTGGTGTCCCCAATTTGAAATTTTAGTAGATTCAGAGGCATCAAATTATTGAGTTTTTAATTCTCTGTATCTTTTAATTTAAAACCATGATTAGCCTTTTAGAATTTTGTTTCTAAATATTGCTAATGTATTTGTATTTTTGGATTTCCAAATTAAATTGAGGAATAATTCTATAAAACATTCTGCTCCCAAGGGCTTTAATCCTTTCAATTGGTATCTAAGCCATTTCAATTTTTAATTGATTTTAAAATTTTCATTGTTTAGGTAAGATTTTTGCATTATGAATGTGGTTTGCAATTGAATGTTTTCTGTAAATTTTGGACATAGATTTACAATTTTTTTATATGATCATGCAAAAGCTCCTGCATTTTTGGACAATTTTAATTGTAAATCTTGTAATTTAAAGTCCAATGTTGAATTCATTGTATTTTTCTGAGAAAAACGGTAACAAATTTGTCCAAAACGAACCATTAAAAGGCCTCCAATGGGAGGAATTAGGCGACTACACAAAAATCGAGAAGACAAAAACTTCACGTGTGTCTTGAATTAGGGCCAATGTGAGCATTATGTTAGCAACACAAGTGGCACGTACGGCTTGTTGTGGCACAGTTGGTCGCTCGGGTGTGGCTCAAACTATGTCCACGCGCAATCAGCTTTAGTTCAACTTGGTTATGCTTTGGTTGGGTCAGTTTAGTGTCTGGCGCTGAAGGTTCAACTTTTTGGTGTTGGTTCAGAAATTTTTTGGATCGATTCTTCATTTTTTGGATTGGTTCTTCACCCTTTTAGATTGATTCTTCCATTTTTGAACTGATTCAAGGCTTTGTGGATGCCATTGAGATAAATTCCACCTTAAGTTAAGCATGTTCATGCATTTTTATATATTATAAATGTTATAATGTAAGGTATTAATGCATGATTTCAAATTTCATGAGTTATTTAAAGTGTGTTTATATTTTAAATATATGAAATTGGATAAGTATGATGCATGACATTACTTAGTTAAACATAATTTGTTATATTTAAATTATGTATTATGTATGCTTGAATGATTTTCATGTATTTTTTTAATATAAATGTTATATTAATTAAGATGAAAATCAATTTGCATTGAGCATATTATACCCATAGTTTAATATAATCGTTATATTAATGTAAAATTTTGCATGTTCATGGTTTATTTAATTATAATTTGATTTAATTAATTAAACTATATTATGCATATTAAAGGACTAATTAATTAATTTTATAATAATTATAAAATTTGATAATTTGTAATCGTCAACCTATAATAAAGAGTTGCATGCAAACATGGGATCTTACAATTAATTTGTTTTAATTTTAAATTGTTTAAAATTAAATAGACCTAAGATCACATTAATTCTAATAGGATTAGAATTATGCATGGTCTTATTTTAGTTTAATGAAACTAAGTAGAACAAATAGGATTTGAGGTTATAATAGAACTTCAACGATAAAGTTCTGCTAAGGCTTGGGATACTTAAGGTTGACAATTTACGAAACATCTTCTACCTGGAAACTGACCCAGAACTGGCGTTGAATTATCCTTATTCCTATTAGCATAAGATGCCACTAGGTAAATTAAATGGTTTAATACACCTAGAAACTTTAAAGTAAATAGGATTTAAGTTTATAAGGGAACTCCATCGGTATAGTTCTATCTAAGACTGGGGGTACTTAAGTTGACGGTTTACGAAACACCTCTTACTTGGAAGCTGACTTGAAATCGATGTTGAATTAACCTTATTTCTATTAGCTAGAATTTAGCTAAGTACAACAAACCCTAAATTAATATAATATTTTAGTGGGAGAAAAATGGTATATATTATATATTAATTTTTAGCTCTCAGGTCCCTTAGAGTTCACACGTGAGATACATATTCGGCTTCATGTCACCCTGGGCGCAGTCTTTCTTCGAAAAGTGTTTGTATGGATCAAGAACAAGGTGAATATCGGAAATTTTCATAGTAAGTGTGAGAAGGACACGTGTTAACGTATCCAACGGTCTCCTCCATTAGGTTGCACCATGAGATTTCTATGATTCACTTACATGTCATCCTAGAGTGACCATCCCTTTAGATGACCTGATTATAGAAGTCAGAACAAAGTAAACTCCAGAAATGGATAGTGTTTCTTAGGTGAATCTTCAACAATAGTCTTTCCTTTCGAAAGCCTTTGAAGCGTACCTTTGAGATCTGAAAATGGTAGGGTCACACTTACAAGATGAATTAAGTTTGTTAATGAATCCTTGAACAAACAACAGTAGCTAAGGACTATAAAAATATGAGTTATTCTGATACTAGTTATTAGCTGAGGTTGTCTCAATTTAGGAGAGGAGTAGTTGATCACCCTTCGGTGGCTGTTGCTCTAAACTTCTCAAGTATCATTGCAAAACTAAATCAATTGTTTTATTAGATTTCTTTGATTGCTTGTTTTTGCTGAATTCATTGAATTAGTTTGTTTAATGGGTTAAGACAAAGATAACTAATACGATCAATTGCTTGGTATTTCAACATGTCTTCTTAAATCATTCAACTACTTAAAAACAAACCATTAATCGGTGAAAATTATGCGATGTGAAAATCAAATCTGAATATGAATCTGATTATCGTTGATCTATTCTTCGTCTTAATGGAGGAATGTCCTTCTTTCCTTATTGAAAATGCATCCCTGACTATCGAGGATGCATATGACCACTGGACAAAGACAAATGACAGGGACCACGTCTACATCTTGGCTAGTATGTCTGACATACCAAGGAAAAAACACGAGATCATGGTCATTGCACGTTATATCATGGACTCCCTCCAAGAGATGTTTGGATAACCCATCCATTTAAATCAAACCAGAGGTTGTTAAATACGTTTATAATGCACATATGAAAGAAGGTCAATCTATTAGTAAACATCTTTTTGACATGATAGTTCACTTCAACGTAGCAGAAATGAACGGAGCGGTCTTTCATGATAAGAGTCTAGTGTCCTTTCTCTTGAAATATCTTTCAAAGAGTTTTCTTTAATTTCATAGGGATATGAAAATGAACAAGATAAAGTACAACAAGATTATCCTCTTAAACGAGTTGCAAACTTTTCAGTCTCTTATAGGACAAAATGAAGGAGAGGCAAATGTTGTCAATCCCAGGAGGTTTAAAAAGGATCATCCTCTGGAACCAAGATTGCATCTCTATCTTTTGAATCTAAGAAAATTCAGAATAAGAAAGGAGGGAATGGAAATTTTTTCCACTACAATGTTGTTGGATATTAGAAAAGGAACTGCCCAAGTACCTTGTTGAGAAAAAAACAGAAAAAGGAAGGTAAATATGATTTACTTGTCTTAGAAACTTGTTTAATTGAAAATGAACAAAATGTCTGGATACTTGATTAAGGAGCCACTAAACATGTTTGTTATTTTTTACAGGAAACTAGTTCCTTCTAACAACTTGAAGTGTAATGATGCTTAAGTTTGGAACGGGAGACGTCATTTCAACTTATGTAGTTGGAAATGCCAAGTTGTTTTTTTTTTTAAGAAATAGATTCTTATTTTTAGAAAACTTGAACATAGTTCCTAAGATTAAGAGGAACTTACTTTCTATTTCTTTGCTTATTGAACTATTGTACTCAATTATTTTTTCTTTAAATGAAGCATTCATTTCTAAGAATGGTGTGCATATTTGTTTAGCTAAGTTTGCAGAAAACTTGTATGTATTAAGACCTAATAAAGTTAAAACAATTTAAATCATGAGATGTTTAAAACTACTAATACTTAAAATAATAGGCAAAAAACTTATCATAATAACAATATCTATTTTTGGCATTTAAGATTAACTCAAGTTAATCTTGATAGAATCTGGATATTGGTAAGGAATGGACTTCTAAATGAGTTAGAAGACGGTTTATTACCTCCATGTGAATCTTGTCTTGAAGGAAAGATTACTAAAAGACCTTTTACTGGAAAAGGTTATAGAGCCAAATAGTCCATAGAACTTATACATTCATACCTCTGTGGTCCGATGCATGAAAAAGCTAGAGGAAGTTTTAAATACTTCATCTCTTTTATAGATGATTATTTAAGGTATGGTTATTTATACTTAATGGGGCATAAATCTGAAGCTCTTGAAAAGTTCAAGGAGTATAAGAGTGAAGTTGAAAATCTATCAAATAAAAAGATTAAAATACATCGATATGATAGAGGTGGAGATTACATGGATTTGAGATTCCAGGACTATATGATAGAACATGAAATCCAATTTCAACTCTTAGAATGTGGTATACCTAAAAAAAATGGTGTATCAGAAAGGAGAATTAGAACTTGTTAGATATGATTCGTTTAATGATGAGCTATGCTCAATTGCCTAGCTCATTTTAGGGGTATGCAGTAGAGACTGCAGTTCATATCTGATTTATTGGTTACCCTAAAGAAACGAGAGGTGATCTATTCTTTGATCCATAAGAAAATAAAGTGTTTGTGTCGACAAATACTACTTTCTTGGAAGAAGACCACATGAGAGATCATAAACCATGTAGCAAGTTAATATTAAATGAAGCTACTGATGAATCAATGATGGTTGTTGATAAAGTTTGTCCCTTATCAAGAGTTGATGAAACCAACACATCAAGTCAATCTCATCCTTCTTAATCATTGAGAATGCCTTGACGCAGTGGAAGGATTGTATCACAACCTAACCGTTACTTGGGTTTTTATTGAAACTCAAGTTGTAATACTAGATGATGATGTTGAGGATCCATTGTCTTATAAACAGACAATGAATGATGTAGACAAGAACCAATGAGTCAAAGCCCTGGACCTTGAAATGTAGTTTACGTACTTCAATTCAGTGTGGGAGGTTGTAGATTTACCTAAAGGGGTGAAACCTATAGGGTGCAAATGAATCTATAAAAGAGAGAGATTCAACTTAGAAGGTACAAACTTTCAAAGCTATACTTATAGTAAAAGGGTATGCCCAAAAGGGAAAGGGTTGACTATGAGGAAACTTTGTCTCCTGTTGCTATGTTAAAGTCTATAAAGATTCTCTTGTCCATAGCCACTTTCTATGAGTATGAAATATGGCGAATGGATGTCAAGACTGCTTTTCTGAATGGCAATCTTGAAGAGAGTATTTTTATGTCTTAGCCCGAGGGGTTCGTAACCCAAGGTTAGGAGCAAAAGGTTTGCAAGCTGAATCGTTCCATTTATGAGTTGAAACAAACATCCAGATCTTGGTACAATCGGTTTGATACTGTGATCAAATCTTAAAGTATTGACCAAAATGTTGATGAAGCTTGTGTTTACAAGAAAATCATTAAAGGTAAAGTAGCTTTCTTAGTACTTTATGTGGACGATATCATTTAATGCATAACTCTAAGAAGTTTTATTACATTCCAGGCATGAGATTCACTTGTCTAAGGAGTAATGTCCTAAATTACCTTACGATGTTAAGGATATGACAAGTATTCCCTATGTCTCAGCTATGGGCAGTTTAATGTATGTTATGCTCTACACTAGGCCAGACATTTTTTATATAGTGAAAATAGTCAATAGATATCAGTCCAACCCAGGGTTAGACTACTAGACAATGGTTAAAATTACTCTCAAGTATCTTAGGAGAACGAGAGACTACATGCTTGTGTATGAAGCTAAGGATTTGATCCTTACAAAATAAACTGACTCTAATTTTCAAACCGATAAGGATTCTAGGAAATCCATGTTGGGATCGGTGTTCACCCTGAACGGGGGAGCTGTTGTATGGCATAGCATCAAGCAAGAAAACATTACAAACTCTACTATAGAAGTTGAATACGTCGTGTTGGGATTTATGTCCTAAAACTCGTAGATTGTAAATATAATCCATTGATCGTTATTAATAAAGTGTTATTATTG
>JBBPDI010000032.1:14485315-14507220 GCA_037974545.1 Cucumis variabilis | reverse complement strand
AATCACGTGCAGTAAGAGTCAAAATATCAGCACATGAGACCACACCAGGGCAAACTTTTTCAACGTTACTCTTGATGACTTTTATGACATCAAATCCTCTAATAGACCTATTGTTCGGAGGCGCTGTTTGTTCTCCTCTAAAAGTTGCAGTATCATCTAAAAGGATTGACCCATCACATCCCTAAAAGAAATGTACAAATGTTAATTTAGAGACAACAAGTTAACGATTAATCAAGAATTACAATAAACATAATAACATTATATATATACGTTAACAAAGCAATCATGAAAGTGAAGACGAAGGAGAGAAGCGCCAATGCGGGCTTCCTTGGCAATGGCAGATTGAACACCGGAGCGGACTACAGAGAGGAGCTTAGGGCAAGTCTTGGAATAGAAAGAAACGGATAGTTGAGCCGAAGAGGTGCCCATCCAAAGGAAGGTTAGCTGCAAAACTAGAACCAAAGGCACCACATGTTTTAGAGTGTGAGTAGTAAAAGCCATTTTGATTAAGGAAAAAAGGGAGCTCTTTTAGGTCAAAGAAGAAGAGTGTGGTGGAGTATTAGTTTGATTAAGGACTATTTATACACTTCAAACATGGACAATAATTCAGAGGAAAAAGTGGGGAACAAAGATAACATAGAGAGAGAAAATTAGGCATTATTAATTTAATTTGAAGATGAGGCCAAACTTGATGGCATTGGGTGATTGGTAGATTACCTAATATTATTCAAAGATAGAGACTAGCAATTGCATGGATTGGATATGTGAAAATTATAGAGAATATAGATCTACAAAAAGGAAAATCAAAGACTTTTCTCTTTGATCTGAAATTGTTGGTGGATGCTTTTGTTTGATTGATGAAATAAAAAATTGTGTTTTTAACACAAAAAGAAAAGGTAAGATTCTTATAGTTAGATTCAAGGAATTAATTATTAAGGGCCATAAGGGAACCATTAATTTCAATTTTCTTGTTTTTGTTTTTTCCAATGTTTTAAATATTATGTTTTAAAATTTTTGTTTATTAAATAGTAAAAATCATATATGATCTATAATTGATTTTGTTTTTTTTTTTTTTCAAAATACAAAATATATTTTTCGAGAGTTTCTTCCTTTTTAATTTTCCTTTATGAAATCGAAACCAAATTCTTGTTATAAAAACCAAAAAAATGAATGAGTTATCAAACACATCTAATTTTTAAAAATTAATTTTTACAAAACAAACAAACAAATAGGTTACAAAACAAGCTCAAACTCTTTTTTTTTTTTTTTTTTGTGTTTGTCACACTAGATAAATTTAAGACTTTCTATAAATATTAGAAGAAAAAGTTTGGGATATGTTTAATACATGTATGTCTGTTTATTTTAGGTTATGGATTAAATTAATATTTATATATGTGAATTATAAAGTACATACTCATATTTTAGTAATGTATTTTTCGCACAATTTAAATATATGTCTTTTTTATTTACAAGTATTAGTTTCGTTGATGTCAAAATTAAGAATAGGAAAAATGCACCTAGTTTTCACTTGATAGTAACAATAATTAAATTTGTTTGATAAGAATAAATATGACACTAACGTGGTGGTGGTTGCCACATATGCTTCAAAGGTGAAGTTTAAGAGTGAATAGTTGTAACTAGTTTAAGTGTTTGTAAGTGTAGAATGAACTTAGTTTATCTATAATAAGACGTATATGTAGAAGAATATATATGAGAAAGGTCAAAACAGCTTTTTCTAAGCTCACCTTACTGATCATAAAATGATGTTGTTAGGCTAAAAGTGGATTCAACAACTCTGTCTCCTATATCACTGTTAACTTTGGTTTCAAAAGCACAACTTTTGATCTATATTTTTATTATTTTCTTTGGTTATTTCATTTTTATTTCTATTTGATGTTAATTACGTGAGGTAGTAAAAAAGCACTCATATATCGCAAATATCAAAATTGATTGTAACAAAAATAGATTAAAAAGAATCTTGAGTACTAAATTATGCATTAAAAAATATAGGTGTTGAATCTCGATCTAAAACTTGACAGAAATATATTAAAAACATATATATTTACACTCATATTTTTCAACATCAAGTATTTTGAAAATTAAAAAATATAATGAATTTCATTAAACCAAATAATTAAAATAGAAATGGGATGAGAGGATGGGTTTTGGAAATGACAAGGTGTGTGGTTGGAGGGTTTATTTTAACTTTAATTATTAAAGCCTTAATCCATTTAGTCAAAATTATAAGGGTCCACTCAACCAAACTTTGGAGTCGTTTATTTCATTTCAATAATTTACATTTTTTTTTAAGGTCAACTATTAATGCTTAGAATATCATTTTAGGATTTTTTTTTCAATTTTTCATTTATGTCTAAATTTCATATCTATGCTTCAAATTTAGGTCATGTTACCAATTTCAATAGAAGTAAATGTAATTTAAAAAGTGGATTGCATTTTATTATGTTTTTATATTTATTTACTTATATTCAATCCATTCATATTGATTCATGGAATTCATGTCTATATTCATAAATAAAAGCTACAATCAAATTTTCATTGGATTTATAAATTACGTCCTACCATTATCGCATGGTTGTAGTTTGGACTATGGTTGTTTTTATTGTTACTCTTTTAGAGAAAAAAGTTATCAATTTTGAAACATTTATCGTTGTCGTTATGGTTTAGGATTATGGTGCACACCATAACTCTGACGAAAAATAGTAATAATATATTTGATAAAATTAATATTTTAAAATAAACACGATAAAATAAGAAAAAAAACAATAAAATTTTACTACAACTACACCAATTTTCATTCTGAATCAATAAATAATGCCTTAGTATCCATGTCTTTAAATTTTTTTTCTGCGTCATTTATGAGTTTTTCCACTATAAATTTTGGTAACATATTGATTTGGTATATTATTTTTTCTGCAGAGAATCATTATATTTATTTTTCGTTTTGCAAAATTAACTTTAAGAGTGTTGTGGATTGATTTTGAAATGGTTTAAACTGATTTCAAAAACTCATAATCGTCTTTATTGTTTAGTAAAACCTAATTTTAAAAAATCATTTTTTGAAGCATATTTCCGATTTTAGCACCCTTAAAATCTATTTTTCATAGCTTTTAGATTTTTCTAGAACCAGTTATCAATTTCAATTATACATTTTATTGATGATTTTTTTTAAAGAAAATAAAGTTAAGGTATTTTTAAATATAACAAAATGATAAAATAATATTTACAAAATATAGCCAAAGATCACACATATTAGTTTATTTGATCTATTACAAATAAATTAAATTATAATATTTTAAGAACCTTTTTAAAAATAGCAAAATAAATTAAATATTTACAAGTTATAATAAAATTTTGGATTCTATCACTATAACATATCAATAACTATCGGTGATAGAATTTGCTATAGGTTATAAATATTTTGTAAAATTTACTATTTTTTAAAATTTTCCAATATTTTACTATATTTGTAAAAAAAATTTTAGAAATTTTCTCATTTAAAATAATTTTTTAAAATTTATTACCATTATTTTAAATATATAAATTTTTAAAAATTATTATAATCGAGCAAAACTATGAGAATATTTTTTTAAAAATATAACAAAATAAATTCACGATAGGTGATGATAAACGATTGCTATATTTAAAATATTTAAAAAACGTAAAATTAATATAGGAGAATTTTCAAAAACTAAATATTTATAAACCTATAACAAATTCTATCACTGCTATATCAATACTATAAGTGATATAATCCAAAATTTTGATATAACTTGTAAATATTTTAATTTATTTTGCTATTTTAAAAAATGCCCATTAATATATCTATTTTTGCTACTAAATCTAAAAATAGAATAAATTATTTTATTCAAAAAAAATTGTCTAAATTTTGGTGTCTTTGTTTTTAAGTGGTTTTGTTCATGAGAGATAGCAAAATTTTCTATTTAAAAAAAAATCTCATAATTTTATAAGCAAAAACATCTCATAATTTTATACCAACAGTTCCATATATTAATGGAACTCAGCTAACTTGTTCCAGAAAACACTAAATTACTTCTTACTGCTAATTTTTTTAAAACACAATGATTTTTAAAAGGCTTCAAACAACACCACGGACCCTATGTTCATGATTAAAACCTAAAATATTCAACCATTCTTCAAATACATACACACATATATATATTAAATAAAGGTAATTTTTTCAAATCTTAAAAAGCAACCACAATGCCATGCAATTGCATGCACAACTCTTCCGCAGGGGATTCTAAGAGAGCATGCAGCTGTTTTTTTTCTCCTTCTAATTTTTAATAATTCAATTCAATTTTTTTTAGAAAAGACACTTTTTGAAAATTTGTTGTTACTTGTTAGAAATAATATCAATTTAAACAATATTTGATTATTAAGAAAACAATAATTTCCCAACAAAAGAAAAAACAATAATTGATTAATTAGACAGAAAGTTTCCCGGAAAGAAAGCGTATTAATTAAAACTCCTCGCTACCATCATATCAGTATGGAAAGCCAAAAAGTTTGACTTAATTAAAATTAATTATCTATAAAGTGCCTTTTTCTTCCTCTATAATTAAATTAAATAGTGAACCTAACAATATAATAAAATAATATATTTAATGATTGTATCAATAGATGGATGGATTATCTATATTCTACCTACTTAAATACTTTTCTAATTCCAAAATTTAGAAAAAAAATTAATTTAACCTTCAACTTTCTCTATAGGGTTACTGTATTTATCCATATTATTGATGGGACATTTTACTGTAATATTAATTGACTACAAAGATGATTTTTAAATATAAAGGAGTCAAATATTGTGTTTAGTTTCTAACCATTTAGATATTTGATTTGAAACAATTATACATTCCGGTATGGTTTTTTTTCAATTAACTTTGGTTTGAAGGAAGATGTTAGTTAAATGATATCTTATATGGTTTTCATTCTCAACAATCAAAATAAAAACAAAAAGTTTAAGTTAAAACATAAAATATTCACAAAATTTCAAAATCAAAATCTCCTCTTCAACAAAACGATGAATATAGTCAAATAAAAAAAATATATTTAACTATTAAAACACTCCACTACTAACATAAAATTTTGTTAAAATATATATTTAAGTCTTAAAATCATTTTGCCTTTTATTTACTATTTTTCATCTTATTATCGTTTATGTATCTTAATTAAGATGCACAATACTTATTTATTCCACATAAACAAGAGTCAAATAGTTAACAAAAAGAGGAGTAGGAGAGTATTGAAGAAGGAATAGGTGAAAAACCGGAAACTAAGCTGACCGATCAGAATCGACTAAACAGAAGGTAATTGATCAAAGATAAAGGAAGAGCTTAGCCAATGTCAGGTTGAGATAATTTAAAAACTGACAATACTTTTTAAAAATTTCTAATGCTTAAAACATCTCAAATTGATCGATTGACTGACCAACAATCAATTTGTACTCCTTCACAGTCGAAGTCAATTTAAACATTTATGAAACTAACCATAGTTAATTATTCGATGACAGTTTGATAAAAAAAAATCCAAACTGATGCTCACCCTTCAAAGAAGGGAGAGAGAGAAAAATACAAAAAATAGAGATAATACATAGGTTTATGTTTATATAACAATATAATAAAAGTATTTCTAACTCTCTTTTCTTTAAAAAATGGTTTAGAGTAATTTTTTATACAAAAATTTAATAATTACTAGTCAAAACTAACTACAAGTATTTTTCAATTCATTTTGAAAATTTAAAGATATTTTTTAAACTAAAAGTTGAAGAATATTTTTTATAATTTATTTATTTTTAATAGTTTCAAATTTTTATCATATTTGGAAATGCACCATATATAGCATTATTTGCTTAATTATTTAAAATAATATAAGATTGAAAGTTGGGCTCCAATTTACTTTAAGAAACGAAGGTTGGTAATAAACTATGCATAAAGTATAGAAAAAGGCCAAGTAAAGGCATGTGGCCTCTTTGTGGTTGAATATTCATTCCTTTTGTTTAAAGTTTACGCAAACTTCTAACTTTGTTAGGGAAAAATTTTAAAATTGACCAAAAGAAAAGTGTATATAAATTAATAGCTTCTCTCTTGTTCAAAGTTTGTAGTGGGCTTGTATCCTATCAAGTGTTAAAATATTGGTTAAATCATAAATTATGTATCTATCAGAGAATTTAGTCCCTATAATTATAAAATTAGGTTGAAATTCTAGCCCTTATAATTTGATAATACTTCATAAATAATTTTTATGATTTGATAAAACTTTGATTATTCATAAGAGTTTGTTAAATCATATATAAATTAAATTTTAACTGAATCAAATTTACAATTTGAACTAATACATACATACACAGGACTTGATAAATATTTAAGTTGAACTGACACATTTTTTCCTTAAGTTTTGAAATTTGTATTTATTTACTCCTTGAATTTTTGATTTGTGTCAAACATAATCAAAATTAGTACAAGTTTGAATTTTGAAAATTAATTTGATTAATATTAGATACCAATTTGAATTTTGATGTTTACTTGGAATTCAAAGCTTTTATTTTTTGTATGGTATAAATTTGTTTATTTTTTTTCTAATCATTTTGTCTGTTGTTTTTATAAACGCTACTTTCTCCTATTAAGTTTCTTACTTTGTTATTTATATTCTATTAATGATTTAAAAGATCAAGCAAAAATTTAAAAACAAAAAAAGTAAGCTTTAAAAAAATTGTTTTTGTTTTAAAATTTAGTTAAGAATCTAATTATTGTTTAAGAAAATTACAAATAATCAATGCAAGTCATGAAAGGAAAAATAAGTTTAATTTTTAAAAACAAAAATAAAAAAAGAAAATGGTTACAAATTAGAGATTAAAGTGCACATAAATCTCAAAATTCATACCCTAAACCTAATTCAGTCCAACTTTTAAATTTAAACTAAAGTTTTTGAATTTAGCACCAATTTAATCTCTTAAATAAAAAATGAAATATCAAATACAAATATTTACCATATCTATTTCTCTTCATTATATATAATATTATATGAGATTGCGCACATGTGTTAGGTAATCATATATTAGTAATTTCTAACAAAATAATAGTTAATAATAATAATAATAATAATAATAATAATTTTATTTTTGAAGACGTAGTCAATTTCATATAATCAAAACTAGATTAGTTAGTACTTAGAATTTATTCAATTGAATTATTAAACTATATTTTAACATCTTAAATTCATAAAGTAAAAGTTAATGTATAAAAAGTAAAATTGAAACATTTGAAAGAATAATTAAGAAAATTTGAAAAGTCACCTACTTAATATTATATAACATTTAGCACATTTATTATCCATTGAAAGGAAGCAAAAGTCAAAAAGAGAGAAAAATATATTTAAAGGAGTAACAAAATGAAGATAGTGCTTATGAGATGAAGTCAAAGTTAGAAACTTATATTAATGATCAAGTAGTTAAAATAGTTTTTTTTTAAAAAATTAGGAATAATCAAAGAGGAGATTATTATTCTTTCTAAACCAATTCCAAGTTCTCTTTGACATTACTTTCCCCCTACCCTATTTTTGACATTACTTTCTCCCCTACCCTATTTTTGACAATTCTTTTAAAAAATACATTATTTAAAAAAAAATTCTTTTGATTGAGTAACGATTCTCTTCCTAAACCCTTTTAAAAATGATTTTTGTTTCTATTATATGATCATATTGTGGGCAAATATCATTTCTTTTAGTAGCTTATTGTCGTTAAATTTTTCATTTTTTATGCATATATACAATTCTCATATGGAATCACCAAAACATATACTTTTTTTATTAACTTTATTATAAAATTGAAAATCGATAGCTTTTGGAATTGTCTTTGAAAAAGAAGATTGATCATTTAATGTAGGTAGCACAAACTTCATATTATCACCTTCAAGATTAGCTTGAGGTTTTATTTATTCTCACATCTTATAATAGTAATAAATTTTTTACTTCATGTTTTCAATTTTCAATTGTGCTATAGATTGTTTATTTAATGATGTTTGGTCTTGTCACTACAACAATCTAAAAAAGCATTGGTGTATTAATGGGCATTATTAATATCACCATTGCCTTTTTTTTTATATAGTTTTATATATTAAAGATTTTAATTAATAGGCTTATTGAAAAAATCTTAAGATAATTCTTGATATTATTTTATTTACTATCACAAACCTGTTAAATCTAAATCTCATTTTATAGTTCAATTCTTAATTTAAATATTGTTCTATTATTATTTTAACTTCTTATAGTTTTATTAAGAAAATCTTAATTTTGTAATTCTTATACTTCGTTCTCTATGTTTTTAAAGAATATTATATTTTGATACTATTAAGATTCTTATGTCTAAATCACGTCATTTTATTTAATTTTATTTTTAAATAATTAATTTTAAAAAGTTCCAAATTTTAATTTATACAACTTTATTAAAGTTTTAGCAAAATTTAAAAACTATATAACACTTAAATTATACAAAGTAAGAATTTTCTTCATCTCCCTCTATGACATCATCGTCTACATCAAATGTGTCTACGATCTATGTCGGCAACATTCAATCGCCGAGTTTGCTAAACAAGTTTTTCTATATCTTCCATAACTTCGTCGCACATTGGTTTGAAAATTTCAAAATTGTTTTCCATGGAGACCCGATGTACGTCTTGAACAAAATTATTTTGAACGATTATAAATAATATAATTAAAAAATATACATGCTTGTATTAAATTTATAAATCATATTAAAATTATTACCATGCGATAACAGTAAGCGCCATCAGGTGTGATGAAGTGTCTGATAATTGACGAGTACCACGAAAAGTAGTTATCTGATACTGTCAGTTCATGTGTTGCTATTGCTTCTGCACAAAAATTATTTCGTGAATGCCACGTTGCTATATGCTCCGCATGAATCCTACTCAAATCTTGATCGTGCTAGCCTCTTAAATAAATTTGGTGTAGGCCTTGATCTGTGGAGCAAAATTTTGGTTGCATTTGCAGCATACCGAACTGTCGCAACACACGATTTTGGCTGATGCTTATCGAGATGAAAACAAATCATAAGATCCACATAGGTCCACACTGCTTAACCATTATAACATTGATGGAGAAGCAATGCCATAATGTGAGGCGTGTAAGGTGTCCAATTAATCTGTTAAAAAAAATAAACATAAGTAAGAAACAAAAAGCATACCTAGACAACATTTGTATAATATTTTACTACCTGAGAGTTGATCAGCTGATCAAATATCATTCAATAGGTCAACAACATATTTGTTGACAGTTCTGATGAAGGTAGAACACTGCTCCATCTAATGTGAGAAAGAAATCATTAATAAGTTATAGATAGTGTATATTTTATTTAAAAAAAATAATATATACATAAAATAATACTTAAAACTCAAAGGTCGACCAACTGACACCTGTAGTGGTACACATGGTGCCACAATAGGAAATCTGTCATACGCCCATACTTGCAGCAACATTAATGGGCTAGCAATCTTTAAAGATCGCATTACTTGCTCGACACAATTTCCTATACAACCATGCGAGGCATGCAACGCCCCAATCATACGTACCAGCCTAGTCAAAATCGATTAAAAGTGGAGAAACGTACAATGAACCAAGGTGTTTGATTTGTTGACAAATAGAAAGCCTCTAATGAGCTGCATAATGTATGCACGAGCGTATCTTTGAACGCTCACTGCATCAGCATCCAGTGGCAATTTTGTGAATTGTTCTGCCAACCATGGAAGACTCAACTGTTGACCTTTCAAGTCATATAACAACGATCCTACCATAGACTTACCATCTACAGGTAACCCCAACTGTACCGCAACATCATGTAGTATGATCATGCATTCCCCCTAAGACATATGAAAGGTGTGGGTCTCTGGTCTCCAACGCTTGACCAAAGCAATAATCAAGTGTCAGTCCAACTGCATGAATCATATATGGAAAACCCCTAAAAATCCAGCAGCCTCTAAATATGGCACAATAGGTTGTTGGAAGAGGATCGTGCGCTGGGACGCTACCTCTCTCCGTCGACAACTCAAAATAACTGTGGATGAGGTCTCCCATACAGACTGTGAGTGATGGAACGACTGTAGATATAACTGCGTACGATCAATTGACCCAGGTTCCATTATGCAAACAACTTAAAAAATACTTCGTTAATAACACATATGTATTGCAGTAATAACATGAAAATGAAAAATCCAACTACTAATAGGATTAATCGGCCTAGTTTCCATTACATGATTACAATAGTATGAATTTAAGTTGTAAAGTTTATATATCAATCAATTATAATTAAAGTATTCATCAAACCTTAAGATATACATCAAACAATTACATAGAAGTAGTGTATAATAATTGCAAAACTCTAAAATATACACATTAGTGTCTTGAAGAAGAAGAAGCACGTTGAGGACAAGTACGTCCGTTATATCTTTCTACTTTACAGATTGTGCATCTGAGTGATTAACTAGACTCTTTCCAATCCACTGTTTGCATCGAACATTCCACAAATTTTGGTTCGATTCGACTGCAAAAATTTCGTAGTATTAAGTCACATAGTACTTCTTAATGGTCAACTGAAGATCTTCTTTGCAGTCAAATACCATTCCCTTATGAATTAAACAAGACATGTCTACACATACATTCCTATCTGCCAATGTAGACCCTTGTTCACAAACAGAATTCACAATGTCCCAATTTATCTGTGTAAATATCTCAGAAGGGATCATTTCATTCTCTTCCTCTATATTTTATTCATTACCAAATAATTCATCGACTTCTACATCTATATCACTATCTCCATCATTACCAGGTTTTATAATAACTAAATCTTCAGGTCGCAACGACATATTTAATTAGTTGTTAAATATGAAGACCACTATCAATTTAATGTGTTTATTTATTATATTAATAATGTAGTGTACGGAATAGAGATATTTATTTGTCTATATGTGGCAATGACTAATGATGTTTAATAGATTTACAATATGTTCAATATATTTACATGTAATTTTAGGTTTAAATATTGCTTCAAAATCTATGTTATTTTTTTTTTAATTTTTGTTCATTTTTTTATATTGTGTTTTCAAAAAGGTTTAAATATTCCCAATCTATTTTTGTTCATTTTTTTTTTTTAACTTTTAACTTCATTTATTTTGATTGGGATACCATTAAAAAGTATTAGATTTCACCCTTTGAAAATAAAATAACATAAGAACTAAAGAAAACATAACAATTTTTAAAAGTTTAGTTGAAGAATACAAAATTAAAACTATAAAATTAAGGCTATTATTTAAACAATATTCTTTATTTTGCAAGAATAACAACATAAATTATATATCAATTATCACGTTAAAATTTTGTTAATTACTTTTCATTAATAAAATAACTTCAACACCCTCTAGAAGCTTCTATATTGAAACTTTTGATTGAAAATTACAGTTCAATTATAAAATATCGATTTCAATAAACTATCATTTAAAAGTTCAATGGTTTGATGGAAACAACAAGCAATCGATAAACTTATATGAAATAAATTGTGATCATATCTTGATTAAAATAAATATATTTATTTAAAGTGTATTTAAAAAAAATATAATTAAAAAAATATATAATCAAACAATTTATGATTTATGGTGATTCATATATATATAATGGTACCAGTGGTGATAAATTAAAGGCACTAATAAGAATTGTTCATATAATCTAGTAAATAAATATGCAAAATTATAATTATGAGTTGATAGCTAATTGTTCTCTTCTTCTTTTCATAGTTTACAGATCTTTTACATATCCTAAATCCAAATAATAAATCTAAATTCAAACGATATAACTAAATTCAAATAATTTTTACAACAAAATATTAAAATCAAATAACAAATCTAAACTAAATTATTTTTAGAATAAAATCGTATACCCGATCTACGATTTAGTTAAATAAATTAAACATAACTTGTGACAAAAAAACTGGAAGAAAAAAGGGAGGATTTATAGGAAACCAACTTCAACATAAATTAAATTATTTTACTAACATAATAATAAAATCAAATAACAAACATGAATTAAAATATTTTAACAACAAAATCGTGTACCTAGACTACGATTTAGTTAAATAAATATACCTTGTGACGAAAAATACAAAAAGAAAAATGGAGGGGAAGAACAAAAAAACTGGAAGAAAAAATGGAGGGGAAGAACAAAGAAATCGAAAGGAAAATGGAGGGGAAGAACACAATTTTTATGTAAAGAATGGAAGGAGTGGTTCATTTTAGGTGTGGTTGATTTTAGGTGTAGGATGGAAGTGTGTAGATAGATGTTAAAAATTAAAAGGTAGAATGGCAAAGAAAATAAGGCAGAATGAGAGAGGAAGAAGAAATTTTTTATGTTGCAATAAAGGCATAAAGGTAGAAAATTAGGGTTTTGAAGAAGGTGAAGTTGTGTACCCCGTACACGACTTCACTGCATGAATGACATGTGGTAGTTTTCACGTGAACGCTAGTGTTGACTATTGACTGTACGAAAGTTGTGTATTCGGTACACGACTTTTCCGCTACGCGACAAAGCTGATAGTCAAGTTATTGACTGTCAAATAGTGCAGCTATACCGAAGTCGTGTATCGGGTACACGACTCCAGTAAGAAAATATGGACCAGGTCCATCACTCCAGTAAGAAAACGTGGATTGGGTCCACTACATCAGTCAGCTTTATCGAAGTCGTGTACCCAGTACACGACTTCGCTTGACAATACTTTGATAAATAACCTAGATTTTGTCACTACTTTCTAAAAACACATCATTTTAAAAAAATTAATTGGGTCTTCAGTATAATGCTGCATTATTTAAAACTCATTTTAAAAAAAAAAACATATTGATAAGCGTCCAATATGCTTTAAGTTTACAAAGCTAGAGGTCTTTCTAGGATCCTTGTAAACGGACACAAATGAGACTAACTTAGCGAATGATTCCAACCAAGAGTTTAGTTAGAAGATGAATTACTTTTAGATCAAACTTAGAATCTATGATGGTCACTCCTAGATCCTAAGACGATTCACTCCAGAATTAGATTGATAAAAAAACAAATTCAATGAATCGATTGAACATCAAACCTAAGACAAGATTTGAAAGAAAAGACAATACCAGAGGGGTTGAATAAGCAAAAGCTTTTTAATATTCATCATGTTCCTTTTCATGAGCATTACAAGCCATTTTAAAGGCCAAATGGTCGTGGATTGATCAATGAACTCAAAAGTCATTGAAATACACTTAATTGCAAATTGTAGAAAATAAGATCTAGGAACTTAAAACTTGATTGCATATCAAACGAGCAGCCATTTCTCAAAAACTAAAAAGATAGAATTGCTTTAAATTGACTTAAAAGTGTGCTATGTAATCCGTTCCACATAATGGCAATGTTTGATAACCCTTGACATCATGAAATCCCAAGAGATGCAAGTTGGACAGTCACCTCTTCACAAATTCTGCACATTTTTTTCGTCCTCGTGCCATTTTCCAAAATACACAACTTTTCCCGTGCCATCTTGAATCCATTCTCTTCTTGACTTGCTGAACTAACATTATACAAAAATTTGAGTTCAAAATTCTTGGCCTCTCGTTGTGTATTTACCAGCTTTTGAACATGCAGTGTGAAAGCCTCTTGTATCTTCTTTGCCTTACTCCTTGTGATTGGTCCTTCAAGTACATGCAATGGATTGATTGAATCCACATCAACAATATAAATACTTGGCACTGTATTCTTTATATTAAAAATTGTTTAGCTTTTCTTCATGATTATTTCTTCATGTATATTGTATTTATCTATAGTATAGTTGTATTTTTAGCCTTTAGCAATTATTTTGAATTTGTGTTTTGGTTGATCAAATTGATCGTTAAATTTCTTTCAATACAATGGTGTTTTTACTAAGTTGTAAGTGTGTGAAGTCGCAAATGGCAATCTCTTGTACTTTTTGGCTCTATTATGATTGCTAAAATAATAGAATATGGTAAAACCTCTATCTCAAAGTTGACTAGAACTTCAATGAAATGGTGGAGCGATAAAACTTTAGTAACACTTTGATTAGAAATCTCTCTAAGTCTGTGTGTAACAATGTTTGAATTTTTAAAGGAGTATTTATAATGTCAAAAAGGAATATTCTTTGCCTCCCTCTTCTGTTTGTCCAACACATTTACATTAAATTTCACACTATATTATAAAACCAACATCGCATCACAGATTTAATGGTTCTAGTATGCTTTGGTCGAAGTTGACTACCAACTTGCTGATTTGACGGCCACTAACTACGCTTGTTGTTTTGTGTTTTCATCGCTGACTATTTTCGATGTGTGTTTGTTGGCTCGTTACATGCTTTTGTTCACCACATGCAAGTTTTGAACGCCTTCTCCTTTTATGCTTTTCGACTACAGCTCACTCTTTTCATAATCAATACTTCTTATTTTCCAAATCTTGCGTTCACGACATAAAAATTCATAATAAACAAGATTTTAGGGTTTTTTTTTACTCGTGCGATCGTATACTAGAGTTTTTCTTATGAATTCATTATAAAAGTAACACTTTCTCAACATTATTTTCCTTCATTATTCTAAATAAAATGTTATAATAATTTGTATTTATGCAAATTATCACTTTGGTAGTTGCAAATAAAAGAAAATTTTCTCCAATCTCAATGGTCATAACCAACTTGATACACATTATGAAATGCTGGGCTTGGGTTAAGATTTCTATACTTTTACTTGAGAATAACAAAAAAAAAAAAAGAACATTTATATGTGTATTCTCTCATAATTGGTTTGAATTAATAAAATGATCTTACGATGGTTCTATTTGTCTTCAAAGTTGTTGCTTGCAGTTTTTGACTGATTCGAAGAAATTTGTTCTTCCAAAGTCTCTGTGGCTACATTAAAAAATCTTAATTATTTTTCAAATTTGTATCCAATCGATGGAGGACTAATATATATATATTTTTTGTAGTGACGTATCCAGAAATCATACGTAGGGGATCACTATTAACAAAAACAAATTGTAGTGGATGATATTTGAACTCAAAATTTTTGGATTTTAAAGGGGGCATAGTCATTATATCAAAGACAGAATATAGTAAAAATAATGCATTATTTAATATATATTATAATTTAACACTTCAAAATTAATATTAAAATACAAAAATCACAAATGTGAGAGGAGCACGGACCCCTTAATAGATCCGCCCATGTTTCTTTGTTTCGATCCATTTTCCAGCCTTAAAATTGATTGGTACCGTCCCCATTCACCATTCTTCTATAATATAATACTCACCGTGGAGCATTTTCTCCCAATCTTGTCAACAATTTTAATTTAAAGAATTTTATCAACTTTCAGCTTCATTTCAATTTAATTTACAATATAATTTTAATTTAATGTATTAAAATTTGAGTTTAATAATTTCAATTAGTATTTTAAGGTTTCAAGATTTACCCTATAATCTTAATTTTCATCAAATATCAACTTTCATATCAAATAATGTCTACTAATTAATTTAAAAATAATTATAAATTGAGAAATTAGTTTAATAGTGATGAGACAATAATGAAATTTAATTAATTATAAATTATATTCTTTTTAAATAATTAATGCACACCCAAACACTAAAAGTATATCTCTTAGAGAGGGAAAGGATTATCGGGGAAAAAGTTATACAACCCTTTCCTTGTTTGGAGAAAGGGTTACCATCAGTGGCAGATCCAGAAATTTCATATAGGGAGCACTATATAATGAACACAATAAAAAAATATTAAAATTGCTCCTTTGAAGATATATCTTTTGATTCGTCTATCGAAATAGAAAATTGTTTGTCATTCACATCTCTTATAACTATATTAACAATCTCCGTTGCGATGTAGTTCACTATATCTTTTTGAATATCAAGTGCAATCAATTTCAAATTATTTGGAGCATTTTTCAAAATCATGGCTTCAATATCCTTGTTATGGTTACATAACCATTGCAATAATTCAAGAAAGTTACCTTAATTCTTTGAATCATCGGTCTCGTCATGTCCACGAAATACAAAATCTTGCCGTAATAAAAATCGAGTACAATCAATTGATGCACCTAATCGAGCTTGATACTCAGCTCGTGCTTGGTCAGACATCCTATTTAAAAATGTCATGTTGATTTTGTTTTAAAAGAGTCTCACATTTTCCTCAAGCTTGATTGTGTTCACTATTTGGACCACTAACATAAGTTTGCAATTTCTCTTTTTTTCTTCCAATTGGAAAATCTTTCACTAACAAAACATTCCCCTCCTTATTCTTCACTTATTCTAGTTTAAATAGGTAGCAACATAAACAAAATGCAGCATCCTTTGAAATGCTATATTCTAACCAAATAGGATATTCTTTAAACCAAGCTGGATTAAATCGTCTTGACTTTGTCCCAAATTTCTTGAATGGAAAAGTATGATTTCGAGGTTGACAAGGACCTTTTTGTACATATGCTCTACGAACTTGATCTTGAATATTATAATTATATTCAAAAATTCTAGTTCTTAGACCATTTTCTGCAGGTAATTCTTTTAAATTGATTTTTGTATGAGATCTATCTGAATTAAATATTTGTCTCTTGTTTGAAGATGATGCCTTTATAGTTTCTATTGTTGTTTTTATTTTAAAATATCTCTCCATATTGATATGTTCTCTACAAAATTAGTGTTAAACAATATAAGTATTATGATTTATCACATAGATTGAAAAGTAAAAACTAAAAATATTAAGAAGAATTTGAACACACGAATAAATTGATACGATACTTATATTTTAACGATGAACGGAAAAAAATTATCTTGTATCGTTTAATTTTGAAATAAAATAAAATAAATATATACATAAGTAATGTAAATATGTGAATTTAAAAATTGCAACAGAAAAATAAAAAATATTATCTTCTTCGTGAATATTGTTGAGAGGGTAAAAGTTTGTTATATAACAAGTAAGTGCTAGAAAATAATAGGGTTTTATCTTATATAGGTTATATCTTATCTTCCTAAATCAAAATATTATTTTAGGAAATAAAATTATATCCCATATAGAAGAAAATTATTGATATTTGGAATAATATTTGGAATAAAAATTAATCGAGGTACAATCACTGCACTAGAAACTAAATTTACACTTAATTAAGCATTATTTAATATATATTATATTTTTAAACTTCAAAATTAATCTTAAAATACAAAAACTAAGAATGTGAGGGACGGGGGCATGTGCCACTAGCTCCTTCTTAAATCCGCCCTTGGTTACCATAACCCTTCCTCAACCCCCTTACTCCTACCTTACTCCTACCTCAATCTTTCTTCAATCCTACCTTAACCCTTCCTTAAGTCTTTCTTATTTATAATTAACCCATTTTAATTTAAATATTATTTAATCTATTTTTTCTCATTTATAATTTATACACTTATGAGTTTTGTTAATTTTAATCTTTTGTTATTTAAAAAACAAGTTATATTAATTTTTCATTTTTTCTTTTATTCTTGAATTAGGTAATTTACTGTGATTACAATGCTTGACCAACATTACGAAAACTATAGCGATTTGATAAATTAAATATATCAAATTTGTGTATTGGATTTATAATATGATTTTTTTTTAAAAAATAATAATTTAATCGCGATTACATAAAATGGTTGAAAATAGATGATATATTTAAAGAAATTACTACAATTTATTTTATGAACAATTTAATAAATTAAATATACGAAATTTGTGTATTGGAGTTAGAATATAAATTTTTAATAATAATAACAATAATTTTAGTTTATAACTTCCTCCCTAAAAACTATTTTAGGTTTCATTGATTTGTTTCATTAGTTTAAATCAACCGTTAAATATATGCAATTTATGTATTACAATATCAACTAAAAAACAAAAATATAATTTAACATAAAAAATATTGAAAATGAACATCGAAGAAATAACTGGAAATTGTTTTAAAAAAATTAAGATGATTTGGTAAATTGAACATATATAATTAGTATATTGAGGTTAGAATATGAATTTAAATAATAATAATAATTTATTAGTACGAAAAATAATAATAAAACATGTTTTTCGAGAATATGAGAATTTGATAAATTAAATATAGAATTTTGTAAATTGAATTTAGAATATAAATTTTAAAAATAATAAAAAGGTAACAATCTTCCTAATCATTCCCGCTTAATCATTTTCTTTTATGAGAACAAACTAAGCTATAATCAATTTAATTAATTTGGATAAAAAAAATAGTTTTTGAGGATGAATTTTTAAGAGAACAAAAGTGAGAATATTGAAGAAGAAGAATATAAGAAGAACCCATTAACATCACCCGAAGACAATCCGGCGACGGACGAATATATTGTTTCCATCACAACTGCGAGGACCCGCACTAGCACTACAAAGAATGGAGATAAATAGGGTTAGTTTTGTAAATTTAGGTTATGATGGGGCAGAATTCAAAATTTTTAAAAAGTGGGCCAATAACCATTTCAAACTTTCAGATTCAGTTTTTATCCCTTTCTCGCTACAAAAATGCTAAAGAAAATCGACAAAAAAGAAGAATGGATTCGAGAAAGAAGACGGGAAGAGCCAACGATGACGAACAGGAACAAATCGAGCAGTTGTTACAAGCGGCTCAAGACGATCTGATGCTCAAATTGAGCCTCGATTCTCACATGTCTCGTGTTTCCCCAAACTATCTCGATTCCGATCTCGATCGCCGTTTCCAAGCCCTAAGATCGCGTCCTTCCTCCACCACCACCGCCGCCGTTACCCGCATTTCTCGCTCTTCTCACCCGCATATTCAGTCCGATTCCTCGTCCCAACCACCGCCGCCGCCGATTGAAAATCTCGTCGTCGATGGCGAATCTCAGTCGATTCTCGGGGACGATCTTGCTGCTAGATTCGCTGCTCTGAAGGCGTCTTTGCCTTCCTCGACTACTCCGCTTTCATCCTCGATACCTATTGATGTTGATAGCGAGGACGAAGAGGATGAGGTTGAGAAGCTGATTCAGTGGGCTAAGGATGCTGCTCGACTCGATCCTTCGCCTCCATCTGAGGAAGGCGATGAAGGAGAGGAGTTCACTAGTTCCGATGAAGATGTCGACGATCGGATAAAAGAGCGTCGGAAAAAGAAGGGCGGATGAGCGTTGATTGAAACTGCTGTCTGTTTGTGCACTATTCGATTCACTGATTTTGTGGCATTTAGAAACTGGAGATTCGCAGATTGGATAGATACAATCCGGATTTTGGTTGAACTAGATCGTGATTCATGTTGAAGTACGTAGTCTGTTCTTCACTCAATCAATTTAGTATCCTTTGATAAAATAAGTAATAAGTTATATTTGAGATAATCAAGATGATTGAAAATAATCTAATTTTCTCTCACTTTTTTTAGAGATAAATCAAATCTCATTTGATAAAAAAAGAAAAAAAAAACAAGTGATATTAAATTTGATTTAACAAACCGAAACAAATTTAAAACTTGTATAAAATTGTTAAGAGTAAATCCTCCAAACGCTACAAAATTAAAGGAAATATGTGTATTTATGTGAGAACAATTTTTTTAACCCCTCTGCTCAACTCCAATAACGATTATTGTTGATGACATGCTATGCTATGGTGACCAACTTGGACAATCATTTTGACTGTCAACTCCAAAACCAAAAATAACCTAACGTTATTAACTATGACAGCTAGCTTTGAAAACCTACCTTTGACAACTAACTTTACAGAAATATTTTCAAGTACAAACTTGAAATTATTAGCTTGTTAATGTTTGTGTTTCTCCTTTTTCCGATTCTTGTTTTTCTGTTTTCTTTTAATAAGAAACAGAAATATGTTTAATAACAATTTCTTATTTATGCTTTCTTAATACTGTCTAACATTAAATATAAAAAAGAAAATTATCAAAAGTTTATATCTTTTTGAAGTCTATGTAACCCATTGGCTACATTTCTCCTATACGCCATTAGATCAGAAGAAGAAACCTCTTCTCAAACCGAATCTTCATCAGAAGAAGATTGCATCAACATTCTCCATGAAGAAGGATCTTCTAACGAAGAAGAATTTTACTATCAAAGTAACTCAAGCGATGATGAAGGAGCAATCCCTTGCACAGGAAAATGTGCTGGCAGATGCTCATGTCATATTAATGTCATTACAAAAGATCAAGAAACCCTTTTTGATCTAATTGATCAAATTCCTGACGAAGAATTGAAGAAAACTTGCCTCCTCAAACTCAGGCAAAGTTTAGAGGAACAAAATCCTCAAAAGACAATTCAAAGTCCAATAATGTATTTGTTTCAAGACATCCTGAATCGAATTAAAGGAGAAGCTAAAAAACCTATTCAGGTTGAAGATCTTCATCATGAAGTAAAGACTCTCAAAAGAGAAGTTGCAGAAAACAAGCAACGTCTCACATATCTTGAACAAGCCTTCCAGGCATTTCAAGAAATTCAAGTTTTAAAAGAAGCCCCAGGAACTTCATCAACAAATTTTGAAAGAAAAATCACGGGAAAAGAACTGATGATTGAAGAACCTGGTGAAACGGGCAGTATCAATTACATCAGCAGAGTCAAAAATTAGAAATGGATGTCAAAAATAGTCTTTAAGGTGAAAGACTTCCAACTTGAAGCTTTCGCCCTTATTGATTTAGTAGCAGATCAAAATGTCATACAAGAAGGACTCATTCCTTCCAAATATTTTGAAAAAACAAAGGAATCATTGAGTGAAGCAAATGGAAATCCCCTCAACATCCAGTTCAAATTATCTAAAGTGCACATTTGCAAAGGAGATGTGTGCTTAGTCAACACATTCATTTTGGTCAAGAACCTTAATGAAGGAATTATCTTAGGAACTTAATTCCTGACTCAATTATATCCTTCTCATGTCACTAACAAGGACATTGTCTCAAAGAAATTCAATAAAGAAATTACTTTTGAGTTCACTCATCCAGTAACTCCTAAGTATATTTCAAATATTGAAGAAGAAGTTCGCCAGTTTATCAATCAAATCGTCAGGAAGGAAAAGCAAATTGAGTTCCTTCAAGATGATATCAAAACCTGTAAGGTGACTTCTGAAATCAAAAAGCCATCAGTTCAACAAAAAATCCAAAACTTCCAAAAGCAGCATAAAAAGGAAGTTTGTTCAGATCTCCCAAATGCATTTTGGGACCAGAAAAAACATATGGTAACCCTACCATATGTTGATGATTTCAAAGAAGCCCAAATCCCTACAAAGGCTCAGCCCATTCAAATGAGTAAAGATCTAGTCAAAGTCTGCACGGACGAAATTACAGATCTTCTCAAAAAGGGCCTTATCAGCCCATCCAAAAGCCCATGGTCATGTTCGGCCTTTTACGTCAATAACCAGGCCGAAAAAGAGCGTGGAGTTTCAAGGCTTGTTATCAATTATAAGCCCCTCAACAAAGTTCTCAAATGGATTAGGTATCCAATTCCTAATCGTCAAGGCTTGCTAAAGAGAATTACTCTAACAAAGTTTTTCTCAAAATTCGACATGAAGTCTGGATTTTGGCAAATCCAGATACATCCTGCTGACCGTTACAAGACGACCTTCGATATTCCATTTGGACAATTTCAGTGGAATGTCATACCATTCGGACTGAAAAATGCTCCATCTGAATTCCAGAAGATCATGAACGATATCTTCAACCAATATCAAGAATTCACAATAGTCTACATTAACGACGTCTTGGTATTCTCAAACACCGTTGATCAGCATTTCAAGCATCTATGGGTGTTTCTTAATGTGATCAAATCTAATGGTCTTGTGGTTTCCCAACCAAAG
>JBBPDI010000032.1:14441151-14459018 GCA_037974545.1 Cucumis variabilis | reverse complement strand
ATACACATAACACATACACATTAAATTATACCTACATATACATATATATACATTACACATTACATATACATACACCCCTAAACATATACACATTAAACATACACATAACACATACACATTAAACTTATACCTGCATATACATATACATATACATACACATTACATACATACACCCTAAACATATACATATACATTACACATTCTAAATATATATATACATAAATATTACACATTCTAAACATATATATATATATATATATATATATATATATATACATACATACACGTACATACACTTTACACATTTAAATGCAAAAAAAAAAGAAAAAAAAGGAAACAACCTCAACACGGCGGTGACGACGACGGTAGCGACGACGACGACAAAATCTTCTCTCCCTTTCCCTCTCGATTTTAATTTTCTTGTTTCATGAGTTTGTGAATATGTTCTATGTAAAAATACTTTACAACTTTCTGCGACGTATGTTAGAGGGACATCGTAAAAAATCGAAACATGTCGTTTTAAATTCAATTTTTCGCGACCTCAACGACTACACGTCGCAGAAAGATGAAATAATAAATTCAATATTTCACTTTTGGCGACGTGTATGGTGCTGACGTCGCAGAAAGACAACTTTCTGTGACGTTGCTCGGGCACACGTCGCGAAAAGTCAAAAATAATAAATTTAATATTAAACTTTCTGCAATGTGTAGTACTTGACGTCGCCGCAAGTCCCCTTTGAAACAGAATGTTTCAACTTTTCACGACGTTTCTCGAAAGCACGTCGCAGAAAGGTGAAATAACAAATTAAATATTAAATTTTCTATGACGTAATGTTCTTGAACATCGCGGAAAGGGTTATATTGTGACGTGTTGTTGTGTACGTCGACAAAAGTTGATTAATGCTGACGTTGCTTTTGACGACGTCATTTTTAGCTTTGCAATTAGTCCAATTTCTTATAGTGTTATCCACTATTCTTTAGAATTAGAATCAGGTTTTGGGACCTGTTAAGTGAAGGAAATAGGGAGAGCAAGATGAAAATTGGAAGATGATATTTAGGGTTGAGATTTGGTAGAGAGAAATAATTTGGTCAAATTTTTGTAAAAACAAATATGGCTTTTTGAGAGAGTAAAATCTTTGAAATTCACTAAAGTTGCTGGTTCAAAGAAATTAATGGTGGGAAAATTTATGGATTACAAAATGGTGGATTCTAGAATTGTAATCAGTCATGTCCAGGAAATCCAGGTAATTCTACATGATTTACATGCTGAGAATATGACCTTGAGTGAATCTTTTCAGGTAGCAGCAATAATCGAAAAATTGCCACTCTCATATAGAGATTTCAAAAACTATCTCAAACATAAACGCGAAAAAATAAAACTTGTTGTTTGACTTGAATTAAATACAATAATAGAAGGGCAGAAAAGTGTGTATTATGGATAGTACAATAGATTTCAAGGCCAACATTGTGGAAAATAAACCACAACGTAACAAGAAAAGAAAGTTTTCTGGTGAAGGTTCGAATACAAAACCACGATTCATAAAAAAAAGTTCAATGACAAGTGCTACAATTGCACCAAAATGGGACATCAATCTAAAGATTGTCGTAAGCCAAAGAATTTTCAGCGCAAAAATGTTCATGCTCATATCACAAAAGTTAATGAAGTATATGATGGTATTGCATATATTAACCTTAGTGCAGTCATTTCAGAATGTAACATAGTGGAAAACTCCAAGGAATGGTGGGTAGACATTGGTGCTATCCGTCATATTGTGCCAACAAAAATATGTTCACATCATATATGTCAGTCTCTAATGGAGAACAATTATTTATGGGAAACTCTTCTACTTCAAAGGTTAAGGGACAAGGAAAAGTGATCCTTAAAGTGAATTTTGGCAAGGAACTCAATCTCAACAATGTGCTTCATGTTTTTGAAATTCACAAGAATTTAGTTTCTGGTTCATTGCTTAGCAAGATTGGCTTTAAGTTGGTATTTGTATCAGATAAATTTGTACTTTCCAAGAATGATATGTATGTTGGAAAGGGTTATTTGAGTGATGGTTTGTTTAAGTTAAATGTACTCACAGTTGTACCCAAAAATACTATTAATAATAAAACATCTACTTTTGCTTATATCGTTGAGTCATTTGTTTGACATGGTAGACTAAGTCAATTTCAATTCTTTGGTAGGCTAATTATGAACTTGATTTCAAAATTTCACTTTGATGCAAACCATAGATGTGAAGTATATGTAGAATAAAAAATGACCAAAGCACCTTTTCCTTCAACTGAGAGAGAATTACTCAACCTTTAGAGTTAATTCACAGTGATTTTTATAACTTGAAACTTGTGCAAACTAGAGGAGGAAAAAAGTATTTTCTTACTTTTATAGATGATTGCACAAGATATTGTTATGTTTACCGGCTGAGAATCAAAGATGAGACAATTGAAATTTTTTAAGCTTTTAAAAAATAAGGTTGAAAATCAACTAAGCACAAAAATAAAGGCAATTAGAAGTGATCAAGGTGGTGAATATGGTCCTCCTGAACAATTTTTTTAGAATATGACATTATTCACTTAACTACTGCTTTTTATTCACCTCAATCAAATGGAATTGCTGAATGAAAAGATCGAACACTTAGGAAATGATGAACACAATGCTTATAAGTTCAGGTTCAAAATTCGTGGGAAGAAGTTTTGTTAACGACAAATTACTTATTAAATCAAATACCTCATAAGAACTCACAAAATATTCCTTATGAAAAATGAAAATGAAGAAAACATTCATACAAATTCTTAAAAGTGTGGGACTGCCTAGCAAAAGTTGTAGTGCCTAAACCTAAAATGGTTAAACAACTAGCCACTTTTCTCTCTCTTACACCCAACATCTATCTTTCATGAACTAATAATGCTCCAGAGGCCATATGCTACATATCACTTCTTTACCTTCTAGTTGGTTACCTTTGTTGGCCTTCCCTTTTCCCTCAATCTTAGGCTCTTTATATAGCATAAATATATAAAAAAAAAGAAAAAAAAAAGAAATAATATCAATACTAGAAGCTATTTTAGTAGTAAAACTGTCTTATAGCTCCCTCGAAACCTAGGTGTTTAAGCCTCATTCCTTAACATTTTTTTTTTCAAATTATTTTTTACTAAATTATAAAGCCAACTTTTGTTATTTTGTAAAATATCAAATATAGATGACACATGTAGCATAGTCAAATTGTCATCGTTGCAATTTTTCTTGTTTGAATTTCACTCCATATTGATACCTTCCTTTTTAACTTTTGAGAAACAATTTTGGGATTTGTCTCCGCTAAATTATAACTATATATTAGTTTTCTCTATTTTAAAATTTACCTTTAATATATTTTTCCAATTTCCAATTTTCAATTTGATTTCTTAGTGCATTTGGGATCCACTAAAGTTTATGCAGTAAATAAATTTTATGTTGATTAAACATACATTTAACCTCATCACTTTAAGAGTGAACAACCACGATCAATATAATTAATTAAGTTGGATCTCAGTTACATAATTTTAGCTGTATCACTCGAATATGACAAATATATATTTAATGACTACATTTATTTGTGTTGTTATTTATGCATTTCAACTTTTATCATATCATCTAAACTTTTGAGAATTGTTGTTTTCCTATTTTAACATGCGTTATAAATATATAATATTGTATAACTAAATTATATTTCGACTCTATGTAATAATTCAAACAATTTTTTATATTTATTATTATTTTCTTTTTCAAAAAACAAAATTAGTCATTAAATATATTTATATTTAAAGTTCTTTAAAAAGAGAGGAAGAAATTCGAAGACGTAATAAAATAATAAAATTGCATGAACTACAGTAGTTACTTGGTTAATGGTTGGAATCAGTTGCTTTTCAAATTAACCTTTATTTATTTGATTATAATAGAACATTTTAAAATTAATTAACAAATAAAAATAAAGATTTTCTCTGTCTTCTATTTTCCTCTCACTTCTTTCTTCTCCGTCTATAACTCTAGCATCTTCCTCTTCCTCTCCCCCTTCTCCAAAAATACTAAAAGAGTGAAATTGTAATGAATTATTTCCTTTAGTTGTTGTTTTAGTTAACAACTAAAGAATAGTTAAGAGAACAATAAGAAAAATAACACATAAGGTTATGAAACCCACATGTAACACTTTCAATAATCTAGAAAAGAACTTCTCCTCGAACTAGATTTATTACTCTTTTTTAGTAATTTTTTTAAATTAAAAATAATTAAGTTTTTTTTTGAATTGTATTTGAATTTAACAAAGATAAACATATTCTACTTTAAGTAAACTTAAATGATCCTGAATCACCTTACTTTAATCTTCTTTAAATCTCTTATCAATAATATACTTTTAAATTGAAGAACTCAAACAGTCTTTCATATATCTTTTAAAATGGTAATGGCTTTTCTTCGTGAAGATTTTTCCCTAACTTTGGAGCTATAAAAAATAACTTCTCCTTAAGATATAAACCGACTGGACTTATTGCGGTTGCTTAAGAATGACAATACCGGTTGTTAAGGAGAGAAGATAATCGGTATTAAAAAACATTTCCTAAAATTAAATATATTTTAGAAAAGAAGCAAGGAATCTAACTTTTAAAATATAGTTTTTTCGAAAGAGAAAAAATATTAATAAAATCCATGAAGATAAGGAAGACCTTTTTTTTTTCTTTAAATAAAAAGAAAGTAAATGCAAAATGTAACAAAAACAAATAAAGTAAACAATTCAAACCTTTTAAAAATTTCGATTCAAACTATGAAGAAGTGGCAGATTTTGAAACTTCAGTTGCATTTTTAATAAAATGAGGGAGAATATGAGCTTTCTTTTTCTTATTCTTTTTCTTTTTCTTTGTTAGAAGGTGTAAAACAAGAAGAAAGAAAAAAAGGTTAATTTATAAAGAATATCTTGATTCTGCACTATTTCATTACTTTTCCTATATTATAAACATATACGACCATTTCTTTCAACTTTTTCTCTTTCTTTTTTTCCTCAAAAGAAACTTGGTCGATTATGGTCAATTTCGAACATAATAAAATAGGAGAGAGATGGAAGAAAGAAGGAAGAGACGAAGAACAAAAACTAGGAGAACAAAGAGGAAGAAAAGTAGAGAAAAAGAAGAAAGAAGGAAAAAATAATATTTGTAGTGAAAATGAAGGGCAATGGTATTGTATGGAATTTTATGGCAATACTTTGAACCATTTTTATTTTGCACAACTTAATTATTTGTATGTCCCCATTTTCCTAACTTGATCAATTGGAGTTTGTAAAAGGTTTGAATTGTTTAGTTTATTTGTTTTCCAGTAAGATGAAGATGGAAAAGAAAGAGGAGAGAGACAGAGATTGAAGAGATGAGAGAATCTTTTATTTTTCATTTCTTAATTTTAAAATGTCTAATTATAATTAAAGAAATAAAGTTTCATTTTAAAAAGAAATCAATTACCACCATTAACAAAACTATAAGACACATAATAAAATTTAAGGGCTAATTGTATTGTAACTAACCCATGCAATTTTCCTAAATAATGAATGTTTTCAAATTCAATAAATAAATCACAATATAACAAAATATTACAATATATCTACGATGAACTGTGATAGATTAATATAAACTACTATATGTATTTATATGTATCATGATAGATACATAATAGTCTATCTTGGTCAATAACGAATAGATTATGATATTTTATTATATTTACAAATATTTTACAAAAATTTTATCATTTTAAATAATTGATAATAACATTGAATTTGATGCCTCTTGAATTTTTAAAAGATTTAAGAATAGTCTTAAAACTTTAAAAACAATAAGAAAAGGCACGAACTTTTGGCAACTTCTTATAAAAATACTCGTGAATTTTGAAAAATTGTGAATATTTTAATCACCCTTCTCACGTTCTTCTATTTCAATGTACAACTTTAACTCTTTGCTATTTTTTCTTGACTCAGCCACCTGATCTTCTTACTTGTTGATACTCTTGCTTCGTGTTACCCTAAACTAAGAAAGCGTAAATAGAATTTGTTTTGGGAAAAGGAAAAGGAAAAGGAAAAGAAAGTAAAATAATTGAACTGAGAAAAGGTAGAGAAAAAGGATTTGTACAAGTTGTTAGAAAAAGAGAGAAAAAAAGGAAGTTGGGGTTGAGGGGACCAAGTATGGGAAGTATGTGATGGTCAGTACACAAAAAAGGCCGCCTTTATTAATCTGCCTCTGCCTTTCCTCATTTTTCTCATCAGTTTCTATACTCCAAAAATAATTCATTATGATTATTATTTTCCTTTCTTCAAAGAATTAATTCCATCTTTATCCCACCGAAAATATAATAAATTAAATTAATGCTAATGTGAAAGATAGATCCCCTTTTCATCACGTTATCTGTATTAACATATGATACTCACTTCTAAATCTATAAAAAGAAGAAGAAGAACTCAAACTAATGAATGAAGTGTACGAATCCGATCCAATTGAAAGAAACCTTTACTATTATTGTTATTATTATATTACTATATGACCTTTAGAGTAGTAAAACTTATAACAGTAACAAAATTCATAAAAGAAAGAAACTTCGTAATGTTTTCTTTTAAAAGAAACATCACACATATTTATAAACTTAATCATTCTAACTATAATAAATAAGTAAGTAATTGAATTCACATAAATTAAAAATTATGTTAAATTTACACATTTGGGTTTTATAAGAGAGAGTTACTAAACTATTGAGTATTATATTGATGATTGTCTAAAATCTTAAATGGATAAGATTGTTTAGTTTCTTTAACAAACATTTGTCTAATTTGGCAACTTCCTCCACTACTTGGTTGACATTTTGAGGCTTAGCTTCTTTCTTTCAAAAATTAATAAATTATTATATTCAAAATTTGTCGAACATAAATATAGAAACAATTAAATTAAATTAAAATTTAAGCAGATGTAAGTTCTTTGCAATATGTCTCCTTGAGATACAATAACTTGACTGAAATGTTGTGTAACTTAAATATATTCGATCACTTTGTACCTACATAAACAATTCTATTGTGCACTGTCTTGCTCGAGTTGACGTTGGGCTGAGAAAACGGTCGAGATATTGTTTTGGGTTTGTTGAGTTGTTGAATTAGTTTGTATGGTTCTCCTCTGCAATGGAAGAGGATTGAGATTACTGTATAGATGGTGTTTGGTTCGTTATCATATGAACCATCTCTTATACAACATATATAAATTGAACAAAAGTTATAAATAATGACATAAATTTTCTTATATCTTATCACAATTATTATTTTAGAGATGATATTAACTTTTAGAAAATTGTACATTTTCTGATTTCTCAATAAAGGCAAACTTTTGGGACAAAAAAAAAGAAAAAAAAAAAGAGAAAAAACTAACATTAAAAAAAGCTGACATTATACATTAATCTTGGGCATACTCTCTTACTCCACATGTGAAAATATTTTTCATTAATTCCACATGTAACCTTACATAATTTTTAATATAATGAGTAATTTCGTGGTTCTCAGGTTCTATAGATCTAATTAGAAAGTAATTTGATTAACTTTTGATACTCGTTTATTTATTTATTTATTTATTTTTGTGTCATTTATGTAAAAAAAAAAATAGAGAAAAGAATCAAATCAAGCGAGAGTATAATTTTTACTAAGACATCAAAAGTAAAGTGATGGTTTAGTGATACTTACATGGCCTCCATTCCTAAAGGTAAAAGGTTTAATTCCTCACTCGATCATTGTTTTTACTAAAAGATCATGTACTAACATCAGCTTCAAGATCAAATGTTTGATCCCTTAATCTTATACATGTAAAAAATTAAGTGCTAATCCTTATTACATGATGACTTAGGTTCTTAAAGTTTTATAAACAAATTTGATCCTCAATCAATTTTACCAATATTTTTATGGAATAAATTTCATTAATTAAAGCTTATACTAATATTTATTTTTTACTGTAACTAAATCATTATAACTTATAAAGTACAAAAACAAAATTGTTGCTGATTAAAGTCCATGTTATAAATCACACTGAAGTAAACTTTAAAGATTAAATTATTACTAACATTATTAATTGTATAGTTCGAAACAAAAATGTTGTTAACCCTTTAAAATTAATGATTCTATTAAATACAACATTCAAACGTTAAGTCATATAACACACAAAGTTCAATCATATATTAACTTTAAAAAACATTCAATAATCTATCAATGCTATAGTAGACATTCTTGAAAAGTTCAAGAACTTATTTCATATAAAGTTCAAAGATGATTTATAATCACATTTATAAAAAGATTTATTAAATACAAAATTAAAGGTGCGGAGAGTTTCAAAAGTTATTTCAAGTTTAGATATCGAATCTAAACTTATAATTTAACAAAAGAGAAGATAAATAACAAGCAATCACGACCCTCACCTATAAACATCTCTATTAGAAAAAAGGAAAAAAAGAAACGAAAAGGGAAGTAAGTTGTGATTGATGAAGTCATGAATGCACAAGTCCATACAAATTGACTTTAGTACAACTTTGAAAGTATACATTTGGCATCATTGCTATTAGAATGGGGAGCCAAAAGGACCAAAAATATCTTGGTACAACAAATATAATATCTCCTCCACTCCTAACTTTTTGTCCATTTAGTTTTTGAACTATCTAACTTTAATAATAGAAGTATCAAGATTTGAATTTAGAGTAGAAGATGTGAATTAGCATCACGTACTTTCAATTATTATACCTATATTTGTTGTTAATGCTTCTTTCATAAAATAATTAATGGAAGATAAATATGAGGAGTGATTCACATGGATGACATTCCTTTGAATGTCTAAATAAAAAAAAATGAAGAGTGACTTACATTAGCATCTTGTGAATTTATTAATTCATCTCTAAAAATTTGTCACATTTGTATTTGAAAAACGTGAATCGATGCACGATGTATTATACTTAATGTTGACACTTGATGCATGCTCTATGTTTTATATTATATTCTCTAAGTCTATGTTATATATTAGATACTAGATACTCAATATTAGATACTTTGATGCTTAATGTTCAACATTTGATGCTCTATATTTTATTTATGTTATACATATGTTTGTCATTTGATGCTCGATCCTTGAAAAATAAAAAAAAAGTAGAAATTTAAAAAAAATGGAAGAAGGAAATAAAAACAAAAGAATAGGGAAAAAAATGAAAGAATAAATGAAAAAAGAACCGCAAAGAAAAGAATTGTAAAAAAAAAAAGAACTGAAAAAGAAGAAAATAAGAAAAAAAAAAAGAGAAGAAGAAAGCATTTAAAATTTAAAGTGATAATTTGTAAGAAAATCGCCGCTTTTTATTAGTTTAAAAAAAGATCAAGTCCTTTATTTTAGGTCACATGTGCAAAATATTCAAATAAGGGTATAAAACTTTATAGTTATACTTGCAATTAGAACAATTTTTTTATAAGGTTATTTACCAGAAAACAATGAAATCGTTATTAAACAATCTTCGAGGTTGGATTTCAAAAATTTTACAAATTTAAGAACATTTTCATTTATTACTTCTGTTCATTTGACAATATTTCTAGTGTTACATCATTTAAAATAATTTCTCGAACATTATTGAAAATTAATTATTTTGTTTAATGAACATTTTTAAAAATAGTAAATTTTACAAAATATTTATAAAATCGAAATTGCTAATTTTGTAAAATTATTTTGTTTTATTGTAATTTTGAAAAAACTTGAAAACAATATAATAAGTCAAAAAAACACATTTTATTTAGAGGTATTTGGCACACCAACATTAGTTGAAATAAGTTAATCTTTTTCTACCAACTCAATGTTACCTCATCGACTTTAAACGTTGGTGGAGTTGAATTGGTTATTTTACCAACTTACCCCAACTCACTCAAACTCTCTCCAATTCCTCGTCCATCCAATGTTTTAATAAATGATTCGACCCATTGGCCTCCATTGACAACTATTAGTACTACACTTTGGTGACATACTTCAACTGGCCGACTTCGAGCTTAGATTACCAACTTCGATGATCACCTTCACACAAGTAATTCCAGTGACATACTTCGACTTCTACCTTCGTGTAGCCAATTTCATCAACCAATTTGGGGCTTCGTTAATCACCTCCAACGAAAACCCTAGTGACTAACTCCAATGACTACCTTCGCACAAGCAACTCCAATGACATATTTTGACTAACCACCTTTAGGTGACCAACTCCAAAAACCAACTCTAGGCTCCAATAACCACCTCTGACCAAAAACTTCAGTGAATACCACTTTGGATGATCGACTTCAGTGACAACCACCTCTGACAACCAACACTAACATCCACTCAAGAGATCAACTTTGATGAAGGCCACCTATAACGAAACCGTTAGTGATAATTCTATTTTTTGTGAACACGTAAATAGACCTTTGCACATTTCCTCCGACTAGTGAGAAAACAACGAAACAAGATAGGAATTGTTATTTTTTTTTAACTAACATTTATGATCGAGTTAAAATTAATTGAGAGTTCTAAATTGAAGGTTAGGGAGTAGAGAAAAATGTTCATTTTATTGAAATATAACGTGTCTTTGGAGATGTAAATAAAATTATTATGCAATTGAGTGCTCAAATAATTGTGTGGGTGAAAATATGCTATATTTTTCAAGAAAGAAAAGCAAAAAGTTTTAATTTGTTTTTAACATGTAGATTTCTAGGAAAAGGAAAAATATATGTTATGTAATTGAGGGTTAAAAATTGAGTTCAAAATTTATGTATGATATATGTTTACTTGGTAGAAATTTTTTTAGATTTTAAGGAATAAAGAAAAGAAAAAAAAGCATTTTCTAGTAAATTTTTTTTAGAAAAAGTAGTGTCCATTTAGAAAAAAACAAAAGTCAGTACAAACTCAATTATGTTTTAGAAAAACTGCACCATATACGTAAACTTAACTTTGCACAAATTTTTAACTTACCTCAACTCAGTACTCCAAAGATCCAAATACAGACAATCCAATTTTTCAAATAATAATTACCAACCTAACTTAACTATGTGCCGTAAAACACTTCGTTAATGCTTTGTTCATAATTCTGAGCGACGATTTCATTCTATAACAGATTTTAAATGAATTTCGTTGTTTGTTACAAAAAGAAAAAAAAAGAACGATTTTAAAATTTGAAATGATTTCAAATCATGTTTTTACTTGAAATTTTTTCTTGCCAAAATAATCCATTTTTGTAGGATTTCATAGGATATAGAGTCAATTATCGCCATTTTCTAATTTTCAAGTAACACAACCATAGATAAATGTCCATTTTAGTAAATTCTTAACTTTCTTTTCTTTTTTCAATTACCATCCAAACATCAAATTTTTTAAATAGGGTTTTTTTTTAAAAAAAATATAACAAACTAATAAAATATTACACTAAGCCCACAATAGAAAATAAAAAATATAAAAAATGTCCAGTCAAACACGTAATTAATCGATCAGCCACATGTGTACATATAATTCTTTTTCTAAACGATCATGATACGCGATCATGTAAAAAATGATACACAATCTTGTAGTTTTTTCTAACGAACAAAAAAATGTTTAAATCTAAACGATTGTGTTGACCACACTAAACGATTGTGTTGACTATGATAAACGATTATTTAGATCATATGTATACGATTGTATAGTTTTTTTTAAACGATGGAAAAATGACTTAAAATCTAAACAATTGTGTTAACCATGCTAAATATGATCGTGTTGACTAGGTAAGTGATTGTTTAGATCATCTCAAAGTGATAACCAAACGATCTTGATGTTTTAGAAGAGGATCTAGAAGAAATAAAGAGAATATGAAGAAACAAAAAAAAAGAATATGAATAGAAATAGAAGAAAGAAAATTTGGAAGAGAAGTTGAAGAAATCTGAAAGAGAGGATGAATAAATTGCAAAGAATAACAAAAGGAAGTGACAAATTGTTCGTAATATATCAAGGACAAACTTAGAATTTATGAAAATATTTTACTGACTTCGTAAATTTTTTGTTTTTGTCACACTGACCGTAAATATTTTGTTGTTTTGTTTCATTTATGAAAATTAATCTTTTAAATATGGTTTTTCATTTCAAACAAAATAATTTTTTTAAATAATTTTTTTAATATTAGTGTTTAAAAATTAACCACTCAATTTGTACATTTTGATTAAGTTTGAAGATATATGTAAAATTTTGAATTATATAAAAAGAATAAAAACTTCATGAAAAATCATTGCAAAAGGTAAAACTGCCAAAAATATTTATAAAGTACAACAAAATTTTAGATTCTTTCGTTTGTAAATATTTTGGTTCATTTTTTAACTTTTGAGAATGTTTCAATTTTCATTCCATTTTTCAACCTTTGAGAGTGCTCCAATTTTCATTCCATTAATTTTTCTGCTAAAAGAGTTGTTTTCAAATATGATAAAACGAACAATTTTTTTTATAAATATATCAAAATATCACAATCGATCAATAATCATATCATATGTGACACAGCCGCTAACATCAAAATATCACACTATGTCATGGTCTATCAGTAATAAAAAAAATTGATATTTTGCTATAATCGTAAATAATTATTTTAACAATTTTATCATTTAAAAACAAAAAATGTAACATAAATTTAATTATCATCTTTCTTTTTTAAAGTTTTTATATTTGGAAACATAATTTTATGTTATGCTACTCATGTGTGGATATCTCTAAAAATGTCATATTGATTTTTGTTGTAAAAATGAACCGAAACATGGATATCGAGAAATACAATATTAAAATATAATATAATATATAAATAAATAAACAAGAAAATAACAAAAATAAAGAAAATGAAAAATCTCAAATTTTCACACTTTCTCGGAGTTATTGGAATTCCTCCCATATACTTCTATTAAAATCCACCAAATGCAACTATTTATTAGTAATTTGACAAGCATGAGACAGATTACATGACTAAGGGTGGACATCTTCTAGACGCATAGTATGAAAGTTGAATCTAGAGAGCGCTGACATGTGGTTATGGACTAATGAGTATCTATATATTTATTATATTTATAATAATTTTGTAATTCCTTTAAAAATATTATTTATTAGTCTTATTGTTTTTATTATTATTATTATTTGTACTTTCAAAGAGTCTATGTTCTCTTATATATTTGCCACCTCCATACCCGATCAAATATTCCTGAAATATTGATTTTATATGATACATATTTTTTTTCCTTTATCATCATTATTAAATAGTTAATATCTATATAATATATCACCTAAATACTAATCACTAACTCATAAATATTGTCTTAGAAGTTAATTTTCGAATTCTTCTGCTGATTTTATTGTTGTCAAAATAACTTTTGTGTAAAATAATCATATTTAGAGATAAAATAAAATTGATTTTAAAAAAAAATAACTCTAACTTAATTTTTGAAGTAGTGGTTCTTCTCTTTTGACAGTAAAAGAATAACTTCCAACAATTTTAAAAATAAAATAATAAAATTAAATATTTATTAAAATTTCGATGATATTTTCAATAACCGTTTAGTTTAACCATCGACGCCCACGTGTCGAATAAATTTTGATTTGATTTTATTTCACACACATATATATATTTATTTATTTATTAGAGTAGCCTGTTTTGTTAGCTTTTTTTTTGTTTTATTTTAATTTTCCTTTAATAATTTAATTAATTTAATTTTAAATAAACAATGGTTAAAATTTTATTATTATTAGTTTAGATTAATTTTAAATAAAAAATAATTTAAAAAACAGAAACTGAGAATTTTTCTGTAATCGATCTCCAAACGGGGAATCCCCGACCTTGACTCTCCAAAACGGGGAATGAGGCGGGGATGTAGATGAGAACTCTTATGGGGATAGGGATAATGAGTGTCCCTTCACTCTGTCCCAATTTTGTTGCCAACCCTTTGATCAACTTCCACGACAACGATTGTCAACCTCTGATCATCATTTTTTTAGTGACCACCACTGACCACAGTTTTCAACGACAATTTTTCAACAAATGTCTGTGGCCAACCTTTGAATAAAAACATTTTCTAAAAGCAAATGTAAAAATAAATGAATAAAATTTATATTTATTATAGGTTAATTTTCATAAATATAACAAAACACCCAAATATTTACAGTCCGTGTAACATAATAAAAAAATTAACGATATTTTCATAAATTTTTTGTTTGCCATTGAATAATGCGGACAATTTTTCACTTCGTCTTCTTCTCCTTTGCGATTTATTAATCTTCTCTTCATATTATTAATTTATTACTTCTTCTTCTGCTTACAATATTATGATTATTTATGTAAATATTTACCAATTTCTTCATTTTTTCTTCTAGAATTTTTTCATCTCTCATCTTCTTTTTTTCTTCTTGGTACAAGATTTAGTTGATATTGGTACACAATCGTACTCAGATAGACAAAGATAGACCACTATCACTAATAGATCGTTTAGATTTGATACAATATCATTTAAGCTGGGTATAAGATCGTTTAGACTTCCATGAGATCATTTAGACTTGCTAAGTGATCGTTCAGACTGTGTAAGAGATCGTTTATGCTTGATAGAAAACCATTTTTCACGTGTGTGTGATCGATTAATTGCTGGGGTATTTTTGTTATTTTACGTTGTGAGCCTGTGAATTTTTTTCTTTTTTAAAATCGTTCTATACAGTGTAAATTTTTTCGCACTTTGTTCTATATTTGAAAAGAGAGAATTTACATAAATAGAAGAAAATGGTAAGTATTTACATTCTATAGCAAAAAATAATGGATAATTTGGATTTGGGTTTGAGTTAAAATTTTGCTATAGACCGTAAATAGTTTGCCAATTTTTCTATTTTTGAAAATTTCTCTTTGAAAAAACTCATTCATTATAATTGATTGATTAAATAATTTTCAAATATAAAATATAAATTGGTAATACTAAAATCATTTTTGGAACTAAAACATAATGAATGAAAATTAATTTTAAATATTTGAAAGTCAAGTTTTCAAAGGTTTGCTTGCTTAGAAATCAATTCTACAAAATCAATTGTAACTAAAGAATAAAATATTTTTCAATAATACATTTCCTTTTAAACACTTTTTTGAAAATGAGTTTAAAATTTAAACACTTAATGTTTGGTTAAACTTTTTTATAAGTGTTTATATATGAATTTGGTTTTTAAAGATTTCTCCAAAATAAATGATTTTATAAATGAATTTTTAAAAAATACATTATTTTTATTTGTCAAACGCTACTATTTTTTTTCAAAATAGTTTTTTGACAAAATTAAACACTTTAGAATCTCAACCAAACACACTCTAAATCTTTTTTCTAAAATTACTACTCCAACTATCACTCACAAACACATCCTAATTAGAATAGTTGAAGTTATAACAAATTCCAAATTAGAGAAGAATGAAGAAATGGAGGTTATGTTATAACTTTTGATTTTATTTTTCTTCTTCTCACACTTAGGATAAAATTTCAATAATGTAAGCTTATGTCACCAACAATGTTAATAGGTTATTGACTATATAGATTTATTAAATAAATAATGTTGACTGAATTAAAGTTTGTGACTAATAGTTATAATATATTAACCTTATTTTTAAAAAATATTAAAATAAACAACTAAATAAGCAGATTATAAAGTTCATTGAAACTTTTTAGAGTTGAAAGAATCTAAATAGATTCTTAAACAAAAAAGTTCAAATCTATATAGAAAATAATAGTTAATGGTTATACAAACACAAGGAGACATTATTCTTTCTATTTTGTTATTTTTGACAATTTTTTCATTACATTAATCTATTTGTTTCATTTATACACCTAATGTTCAAAAGAATTTCAACGTTGATAGACAATAATTCTTTTAAAAAAAATTTACATAGAATAGCATTTAGACAATATTTTTTTTTTAAAAAATTTACATAGAATAGCATTTTGAGAATATGATATAACAATTATAGCATATTATTTTAGAATTTTGCAAATATGACAAAATTTTTATTTCTCCAACTTCAATTTGTTATTATTTCTAAACTACCATTCAATAACTTATTTCTCTTCCTTTTTTAATGTCTTACTCATTATTTATTTATTATTTCACTTTTTAAGGCCCTAATTATTTGTTTATTTTTTATACTAGAAAAATTATTTATTCTTTCTGTGTTAATCTTAATTTTAGAATATCAATAGTACAATAATTGCAATATGAAATATAATAATTGTTGATCGGAGTAATTTAACTTCATTTGTTTTTTTTTCTTTTTGCTTTCTTTGATGTGTATTTTAAGTTGAATTTGATTCCAAATGATTTTGTTTTATTTTTTACATTAATTTTGTTTTGGTTTTACTTTGTCTCAGTTTTGTAGTATATCAGTGTTGTGATATGCTTATATTATATGTATTAGTTGATTAATATATTTACTACGTGATTTTCGTTTTTTTCAAATTTTATGCAGTTCATTAGAGGATTATTAAGTATATGAATGATGTAACTCAGTGTATCATTATCAAATATATCAATAGTATATTGTTAAAGCATATCAATAAAGTGAATCGTTATCAAGTATATGAATCACGTTTACAAGTGTATACCAATAGTAGATCAAGTGTATAAGTAGGATTTCAAGCATATCAAGTGTATTTAATCAATCAATTGTACAAGTGAAGAATACTAAATGTATTTGTAGTGCATCAGGTGTATCAAACATATCATATACATCAAACGTATCAAAATTGTTGAGTGTTTCAATAAAGCATAACAAATTTATTAGGGGTGTATCAAACTTATAAGTGAAGTATTTAAGTATATCAAACTATCAAGGCCTAAGAGGTATCAAATGTATCAAGAAGAATCAAGTGTAACGAGGAGTATTATAATGTGTATCAAGATGTTTCAGGTGTGTGTTAAAAGGTATCGAATGTATCAAAGAGTATCAGGTGCATCAAGTTTATCAATAAAATGTATCGAGTGTATCTGTATCAAGGGGTATTGGGTGTATCAGACGTGTATAAGGTATATTAAACATATATTAGTAACGAGGGCATTTGTGACATTTTACCTCTTGATGTGTGAGTTGGGCTTCATTTTTTGCCATTTTCGTAAATAATAAAGTGTGCATGGTATGAACTTAATTATTATAACTTATTTTGCCATTTTTGCAAGTGCCCGTTTAAAAATATTTGTAAATAGATTTTTTTTGAAATAATTTTACCATTTAAAATAATTATCTTACAAATTCTAAAGAGATTAAATTTATATCATGATTAAGGGTCCGTTTTGGATTAAATTAAGAAAAAAAATATTTTTCAAGAATCTCATTTTTGTTTAAACTTTCTTTTTCTAAAAATGGTTTAAAATACATTTGGAAATGACTTCTAAACACTTTAATTTTTTTTAAAATAATTTATTTTTTAAATTAAACAATAACCTACCATATTTGAATTATATATCTATAAACAATAAAATATAATACAAGGTAGGTACTCAATAATATATTAGGTTGAATCCCGACTATTTTTAATGAAATTGTGAATATATTTTCTCTTATAAAATTTATATAATTATTATTTTACAATATCATAACTATTTATTATGTATTAAAGTATACATATTCTAATTTAACAAAAATAAAATTTTGAAATTTAATAAAAAAATTCCTATACCTCTTCTAACATTATAGTTCATTCGAACTTTTAAAATCAAAATGTAAACACATTACAAAAACTTTATTTTCAGGATTTTTCCCACCACAAATTTCAAAACCAATTTTTACAATATGTCAAAAAGGTAATTATCAGAATACATCCAACTTTTAG
>JBBPDI010000032.1:14398605-14413429 GCA_037974545.1 Cucumis variabilis | reverse complement strand
AATCTCACATGGCCAAACGAGTAAGAAACGATTAAATAACATTATATTTTTAAACAAAGAACTGGGAACAACCCAAAGAGGTGAAAAAGAAAAAAGAATTAGTTGAAGCCACGTGTTATGAGCTCAATCCAAAGAACTTGGTGAGGATAGAGACACAATTCCATATAAAACAAGGAGACCCCACACTTCAGAAGGAAGATGAGACTCTTGATAACGAGTTCTCATTTATTCCTTGCCAGCGATAATAATAGTTCAGGAAAAGAAAAAAAAAACATATAAACCCTATAAATTTCAATCCAAGTAAACGAATTGATTTGATAAACAAGATATAACCTTAAACCCAAAAGATAAATTTATTCGAAAGTTTGGAATAACAGGAATTAAAGACGCACGTTCTACACCCCGAATCATAATCCCCGGCTGGCTTGCTCAAAAACACAACAACCACCCGTTGAATTTTCAAACTTCGTAAAAAGATAAATATGTAAAACACGTCTCGATGTTTGAAACAATTCAAAAGAAAATCAGTCTTCATACACCACCAAAGATATCAATTTAATCTCATCACATTCGAAAATATGATACTAAAGAGTCCAATCGAAGACAGATGGAGTTCTAAAATCGGTAATCCTACGAACTACTGGCAATAATTCATCGCATTGTAGCAAAACCAACAAAACTCCTACGAAAAAAAATCAACAATGAGGAAATCCAGTAACCCAACGAAAATGGAAACATCAGAACAACAATAAGAGAGGAAAAACAAAGCAAATTGTTCATGAAATGAAACAAAATAGAGAAAATCAGGCGGAAAGAAGAAAAGAAGAAAACATGAAAAGGAATTAAAATGGAGGTGGAACGGAAACATACCGATGAATGAGAGAGGGAGAGAAGGAAGGAAGGCGAAATCCTTGGGAAAGCAAAAGGGAGTGTTGAATATGGATTGTTGTTAATTTGAAACTGGTGAAGAAGAAGAAGAAGAAGAGGAAGAAGACGAATCGAAGAACGAATGAATTGGCGGTGAAGAAGAAGGAACGAACACAAAGCGGAACGAAAATTCCGTAATATTTATACTAATTCTTAGCGTTAAGTTTCATATGTATTTATTTGATTTATAAATATAAAATAAGGGTGGGTCCCAAAATTCCCAATTCCCAATCCGATTCCAAATTTGTTTGAGACTTTGAGTGGACCGTTCAAATTTATTTACTTTAGATTACAATTTTCTACCCTAAACTCCTTTTTGGATTAATTAACAACTAATATACGTATCTAATTCTAATTTATTATGTTTATTATTTTACTTTAATTTATAATAATATATAATTTAGGATAAATGTAAATATTTATAGCAAATAATTAAAAAAAACAAAACATAGAAAATAATATTTTTCATATTTATATTGACTATCAGAAAGTAAACTTAATACAACTTACTTAAACAATCTAATCACTCTCGTTAACAACTTCAACTAAACCAAAAAATACTTCTCATAACAAAAAAAAAAAAAAAAAACACCAAACAGGGGAGTGGTTAATCTATTCCCATCAAAAGCTACTAAAATTTTAAAAGTATATTATAATTATTGAATAATTAATTTATGGTTTTAAAAATTATTGAAAATAGTATTTTGTAAGATTCGATTTGGTAAAGTTAAGCAAAGTTTGTTAGTTAAGTAACTCTAATTGATACCTTTGAAAGAAAAAGAAAAGAAAATAAATGGTTATATTAAAATAGGTTAATGTCTCATATTCTTTTACACAAAAAGTAAGGTTATAAAAATTTAAACATTTGAAATACTTATTACTTATCTTTAATATATGAATTTCAACAATGCTAATTTTAAAATGTTTCTGAGAGACTGCAAGTTTTGAAATAATATAAATCTAAACATTTTCTAAGCAAATGTTAAAGTTAGCACGAGTAATTTTTAGAGTTTCATCTACTATTTTCTATTTCATTTCCACTTTTCAAATAGTAAAATTATGTCATTAATTTTTTTTTTAAAAAAAAGTTGAATTATATAGAAAATGTCCATATAGTTGTTGTAAAAAGTGTCCTTACAATTTTCAAAATTTTAAAAAAATGATCTTAAACTTTTGAAAAAGTTTCAAAACTACACTTACTAGCTTTGGATACAGACTATTATAGTTTTATTTCAAAAATACCTCTAAACCGATTAAAAGTTTCATTAGTACTATTAAACTTTTCAAAAAAATCAAATTACTTTCATTGATCCAAAATTTATATCAATTTTCTCACTTGACAGAACAGAAACCAAAATCTTAAATTAAAACATAAAATTCTACAAAATATCATGAAATTTTATTATAGAAATTTCTCTTTAAATTGTATTAATTAGTCAAATAAAAATATATATATTTAACTTTTGACACACTACACTTTTCAAAATACTTTTAAACTTTCAAAAGCTTTAAAAATATTCTTAAAACATTTTTTAAAAAAAAGTTTTTATATAGCACAAATAGTTAATACCAGCTTACTTTTTTATTTTTTTTTCTCTCCCCTCTAATAAGAATAAAGAGTAAAAAAAAGCACCAAGAAACTTTAGAGTTTAAATGTTTTAACTAATGTTTTAACGAAGTTGCATGTTAATAATTTAAGAGGTGTTTGCAAAAATAGCAAAAAAATATATGATAATAGGGCTCATATCACTACATTTTCTAAATTGCAAAAATAGCAAATTTAAGATTTGATGACCCTTCGATAACCGACTGATATCACTAATTACTTGTCATATTTAAGATATTCGCAATATGCAAAAAGAAAAGGAGGTGTCATGGGCTATTTTTTTTATAAATATTTTTATCAATTTTCCATAAATTTTAATGTGTGTTAATAGTTAAATACATTTTTATTTGACTAATTATTGTTTTAGTATGTTTAAGGAGAAATCTTTATTTTGAAATTTTAATGAGATTTGGTGGAATTTTATGTTTTAACTTAAATTTTTTGTTTTTAATTTGAGTGTTGAGAAATTTCATAGTAAAAATTGATCAATGAAAATATATATATATATATATATATATATATATTCAGTTTCAGGCTATTTATGAAATTTTTCGATAGTTTAGAGATATTTTTTAAACAAAACTTTAACAGTTTTTGTCCAAAACTAACTGTAAAAGTATTTTTTTAACTCTTTTTATAAAGTTTAAGGGCATTTTTGAAAGCTTAAGAGAATTTTTTTAACCAAATTACAATGTTTCAATGAACAATTTGATTCTAGAAAATTGCAATTATCAATTAGAATTCTAGAAAACAAAATAGAGAAAAGGAAGTGAGATAAGAAAGATGAGAAGATAAAATAAAGAGTGAATCTAGAAAATTGCATCATCAATTAGGTGGAAAGAAAAAATGCAAGAAGACAATATTTATTTCTTCGGTGTTGGAGATCTATACAAATATCTTCTTTAATTTCTTTGTAAATGTTATCTTCTTTTCTATTTCTTTAAAACTATTTTTTAGTTTGTTATTTTTTTTTAGTTATATACGTGAGTAAAATGAAAATTTTTCTTGCATATTCTTTTCTATTATATGTTCCTTTTTTTTTCTAGCTAAAATAAGAAAGTAAAATGACATAAAACCTTATTTTTCGTTGTGTCTTTTATCTTAAATTATTAGTATATCTTTTCGTTATGCTTCTAGATAACATTCTAAAATTTTTAACTTTTTTTTTTGGAATGTGTTTTAAATTAAAAATTAGTATTATTTTAGATGATAAAAATTTAATATTTAGACATAAAACACAAAACCAAAATAGTTGAAACTTAAATATGGCAAAACTAAATTCAAATCAATAATTTTAGATATACATTTTCAAATTTTTAGTTTAAAAATATAGTGCCCTTAAATATTATCACATTTTGATTCATAACTAAAATTGAAATAAAGAGACGAACTAAAAAAATAAAAGCTTGTATCCATTGTTTTATAGAAATTAATTTTGAAACATTCTATCATTAATTATAGCAATGAAATATTAATTCTAAATAGAAGTAAGAAAATAATGAGATGTAACTCTAAATTAGGTAAAAATTTATGAAAATATAATTATTACAAATACTACTATAACTTATATTATTAATTTTATATTTTAAAAGATAACACATATCCCCGTGGAACATACGTGAAAAAATCTAGTAAATTAAAATAATTGATGAATGACCCATATGTAGGGGTCTTCAAATATTATTGCAACATTCACTCACTAATAAATCACGATCAAAATTACAAGCATGTAAGAGACAACACATTCATTGGGTACGGGCTCATTAGAGGTAAACTATGCTACATGAGTATGGTGAAGCTCTTAATATTGTTAACGGTTAGATTTAATGGGATTGGCTCAAGGAAAGATTTGACCTGATATTTTTTCCTTTTTTTATTCTTGATTGTAGCCTATTTATTTTCCCACTGTATCATTTGTTATTATCATAAAATAATAAGAACAAAATATCATGGTTTTTCTCCTGGTAACTAAAATTTTCAGGTAAATCTATGTGTTATTTGTCTTTACTTTCAATATGGTATCACAACTAGTGTTGAAAATCAAACAGAGGAGGCAGTTGCCGTTTTAGCGCTACCATCGATGCTTGAATCAGTGCTACCATGGACGAATAGTGTTTCGTCGCCTTCAAACAATAACAATCTATGTAATCTCATCGATTTTGTCGTCATATGTGCCGTCAAACATCACTCACGATTGTAATGTATAGCCCACGCACTGTCGAAACTACTACATGCACCGATCCATCCTCTCAGACAACACTGACCATCCCTTCTGTGTAACCCTCTTCTTCATTTGCAGCCTATATTGCTCTCCACGTCCCAATTCATGTATTGCCACCTAATTCTGGTCGGCCACCACCGCTTCTGCCATCAAATATGTATGTTTTGTCACCCACTGACCTTAGTTATCATATCAATGTTAAGAATCCTCAAATTCACTCAATATTTGAGGTTGATGAATCTTCAACACATTATAACTCTAATGTGCAAGCTTCCTCTTCCTCTTCGGGAAGAGCTCAACAACAATTGAAAGAGATTCAACAACAAATTTCAATAATTGAGGTTACCTTAGGGACAACATCCAACACTGTATTGATGTATTATGAGAATATAGTAACCTCGTTCCCCACTTTATCCTCTTTGTATGTGACTAGTACAGTGACACAATCTACATGATATCTTTTAGGGAAAAATTTGAATGGCAACACAACTATTTCTCATGGTCTCAGTCAGTGAAAATGGTCCTTGAAGGACAACATAATTTTGGTTTTTTAATAGAGGAAATATGTTGTCCTCCACTTGGTGACCCACAGAAACGCTACTGGAAAGGAAAGGGCTCTCTTCTTAATTAACAGTATGGAACCCCAGATTGGCAAGTCATTATTGTATGCTGCAACAACCAAAGATATTTGGGACATGGCTTATACAATCTACTTCAAACGCCAAAATAATTCTCAGTTATACATGCTAAGAAAGCAGGTTTATGAATGCAAGCAAGGAACCATGGATGTCACATCTTTTTTTAATAAGCTTTCTCTTATCTGACAAGAAATGGACTTATGCAGAGAACTAGTCTAGAGTAGTCCCGGTGATGGTTTCCAATACTCCTAGAATTGAAGAGATTGACATGATTTATAACTTTCTTAATGGTATTAATCCTAAATTTGATGTAGTTTGAGGGCATATACTTGGCTAGAGACTGATTCCTCCCCGATGGAAGTCTATTCTGAAATTTACCTCAAGGAGGTTTGCACAAGTGCTATGAGAATTTCATCAACTATTAAATTGACTTAGTTGCTTTCAGTGTGAGGTCCTCTACTAGTGACAATGACAAGCACAATGAAAAACCAGTTCTTGTCTATGAGCATTGCAAAAAACATTGGCATACCAAAGTATAGTGTTGGAAGTTACATGGTCACCCTCTAGAAGGTAAGCAACGCTCTTCCAATGACAAACAAAACACAGGGTACGTGAATGAGTCTTCTCAACCACCTGATCCACACAGGAGTCAAATCGATCCTAGTCCTGCTACTTTATGTCACATTGTCCAATTAGGTATACCTTAGTGCTTCAGTCTTATTACTGTTGATGGAAAGAACCTCTAGATTCTAGATTCTAATGCCACAAATCATTTGACTAGTTCCTCTAAACATTTTATGTGTCCTATATTCCATGTGTTGACAACGAAACAATTAGAATTGTAGATGACTTCTTGACCCTCATTGCTGGGAAATGGAAGATTTCTCCCTATGCAAAGCTCTTATTACATAATGTTTTGCATTTGTCAAAAATCTCATATAATCTACTTTCTATAAGCAAGATTACTCATGAGTTAAATTGCAAAGCAATATTCTTACTTGATTTTGTCTCTTTTTAGGACTTGAGCTTGAGGAAGATGATTGACATTGCTCGACATAGTAGGAGACTCTACCTTCTTAATGACAACACCTCTTTTAGTAGCATTTCTAGAACGAGTCTTTTATCTTCCTATTTTATTACTTCTGAACAAGATTGTATGTTGTGACATTTTTGTTTAAGCCACCTTAATTTTCAATATATGAAACATTTATTTCCTTATCTTTTCTCTAAAATTGATGTGTCTACCTTATCTTTTGACGTATGTATTCGGGCTAAATAACATCAGGTTTCGTTTCCTTCATAACTATACAAACCAACCCACGTTTTCACTCTTGTTCATAGTAATGTCTGAAGACCATCCAAGATAACTACATCATCTGGAAACTAACAATGGTTAGTAACCTTTATTGATGACTATACTCGTCTTATCTAGGTCTTTCTCATTTCTGACAAATTTGAGGTCACCTCTGTCTTTAGGGACTTTTATAACATTGTAGAAACGCAATTCAATACAAAGATTGCTATTTTGCAAAGTGACAATGGTCATGAGTTCCATAACCACACCCTTAATGAGTTTTTTGTCCTCCAAAGGCATTTTCCATCAAAGTTCCTGTGTCTACACCCCCAACAAAATGGGGTAGTCGAGTGCAAAATTGTCACCTTTTGGAAGTCACTCATTCTCTTAGTTGTCTACTTTTCTTCCTTCTTATCTCTGAGGTGATGTTATTCTCACTACAATCCATCTTATCAACTAAATGTCTTCTCGTGTCCTACATCTCCAGACCCCCTTAGATTGTCTTAAAGGGTCATATCCCTCTACCTGCTTCATTTATGATGTTCCTCTTTGAGTATTTGGATGCACTGCCTATGTTCATAACCATGGTCATAACCCATCTAAGTTTACCTCTCGAGCTGAGGCATGTGTTTTTGTTGATTAACCTCTGCATCAACGAGGGTATAAATTCTTTCATTTGTCCTCTCGTAAGTACTTTGTCTCCATGAATGTTACCTTTCTTGAGAATTTTTCTTTCTTTCTTGTTAGCCTTTTTTAAGGAGAGAGTGAGAGTGAAGAGTCTAACTCTAACTAGGTGATATCCATAGAGTCTACTAGTCCTACTCTCGATACCATATCAAGCCCAGATCCTCACTACACAATCCTACTTAATCAAATTTCTTGGAAAACCTACTATAGGAGGAATCTTATAAAGGAAGTTGAGTCTCCTGCTAATCAGCTGACTTCAGTTTAAGATTCTGAACCTTTACAAGATCAAGGTTGACTAATTTTATTAACTCAGATAATGACAATAAAATAAGTGAAATTGACAGGTTAGAGACAACTATTCCTAAAAATATAGTTGAACAGGGTAATGTTGATATTGAGATCACCCTGGATTGAAAGGGCAGTAATGATGAAAATGAGGTCAGTGCAAAAGTTACTACAAATGAAATTAAGGAGGATTGTTCATAAAATATTAGTAAGTATGATTCATCTCTTGATCTGCCTATTGTACTAAGGAAGGGTACCAGGTCATGCACTAAGCACTCTTTTACTAACTATGTTTCTTATGAAAACCTATCTTTTTAGTTCAGAGCCTTCATAGGTAGCCTTGAATCTACTGTGATACCAAAAGATATCCACATTGCTTTAGAATGTCCTGAGTGAAAAAATGTTGCCATGGAAGAGATGAGAGTCCTTAAGAAGAACAAGACTTGGAAGTTCTCCGCTCTACCTAAGGGACATAAAACTATGGGACGCAAATGGGTGTTCATTCTCAAATACAAGGCAGATGGAAGACACAAGGCTTAGTTGCAAAAGGGTTTACTTAAACTTTTAGTGTTGATTATTCATAAACTTCTTTATCAACTGGATGTTAAGAATATGTTCCTAAATAGGGACCTAGAGGAGGAAATCTACATGAGCCCTCCCCCAGGATTTGGAGCTCAATTTGTTCATTCGGTGTGTAAACTTCAAAATCTTTAAATAGTAAAAAAGTCCCATAGAGCTTGGTTTGATAGGTTTACTATCTTTGTCAAGTCCCTAGGGTACATCAGAGGCATTCTAACCATACTTTTATTTACAAAGGTCTCCAAGGCCAGGAAGGTTTCAGTATTGATTGTTTATGTTGATGACATTATTCTATCTAGGGAGAACCATGATGAAACCATCCAATTGAAAAAAAGGATGAATGATGAGTTTGAAATGAAGCACTTGGAAAATCTGAAATATTTCTTTGAAATGGAGGTAGCCAGATCTAAAGAAGGTGTCTTCATATCTTAGAGAAAATATATCATTGATTTGTCGATCGAGACAGGTATGTTAGGGTGTCGTCTTGTTGATACTCTCATTGAATTTAATTGTAAACTAGGAAATTCATATGATAAAGTTCCAGTTGATAAAGAACAATACCAGCGCCTTGTAGGTAGGTTGATTTACTTATCCTATACTTAACCAGATGTTTCCTTCACTGAGTGATGTGAGATAGTTCATGCAGGTTGTCACACCCCATCTCGCATACGCCCTTGCTTGATACCCGAAATGCGAAGTGACTTGAGTATCTATGATGCATTAAACGCCAAAGACACCCAGTCTTAGGGTCCTTAAGCTTTGCTTAATCGTCTTGTGACTTTCTTTTGTCTTAACACATAAAGTAATTAAACAAACTTTTATTAAACTTAAGTCATGCTATTACAACTCTTTACAAATTACACACTTTTAAAACTTAAAACTTAATCTAAAACGGCTGGTAGTTCTCGCCTAGCCTTAATGTTTGATCCTTGGAAGACAAAACTTTAAAACGTAAGTCAACAGACTTGGTGAGATTTAGGAAAACCTTTTCACGAAAGACCTTTTATAGACATCATTTCACCACTAAACATGTCAAATAATATAAAATTATCTTTACGTATAAACATGTTATTTCACATAAACACATCATTTCACCACTAAACATGTCAGATCATATAAAATTATCTTTACGTATAAACATGTTATTTCACATAAACACATCATTTAGCATAAGCACACATTAGTTAACAATCATACCTTTCGCCAAGGATCTCGAATCATTCTCTACGCTAGGTCTCATTGCTTCTCCTTTAGACTACTGTAACACCAACATTTGAGAATAACAGATTCGTCCTTATTTCTTAGACCGAAGTGCAATGTACATCTTTTATACATTGTCCTGCCTCATCTCACCATGCTCATCTTTTATACATGGCTACCTTTACTCTTTATATGCACATAATAGGCAGCTCATTGTGAGGAAAATAGACTAACAGTTTGAACATCATTTCATAATCATTGAAATCACATAAAGCATACTTTCAATATAACATAAGCTTTTCATGGAAATCTCTTTAGAAACATATAAACTGAAATCATTATTTCAAATCAGTAAACATTTTACTAAGAAAGCTTGAAATGATATAAATCATTTGGAAGAAAACACTAACAACTCTTTAAGAACTAAACCTAAAATGTTTCTCTTCTTCCTCTTCTCGTGTAAACACTTTGAGAGCACTAAGTCCTTTAGCTTTCTCTTCAATTTTTGCAAAATAATAGTAACTAATGGTCTGGCTTCATCCTCTATTTATACTACTTAAACAAGCTTAGTCACCCTTAAACTCTTGTTAGCTTGCCAGCTTCTACTCTTTGTGGTACACGTGTAATCTTGAGGTTTAACTTAATCATGTTTAACTTAATCTCTACACGTGGCCCATTAAGCATACTCGAAAGTTTTCTCATTTCTTCTCGCCTAGTCTTTCTTTTCACGTAGTACCTTAATCGTATAATAACACAACCATAAAAAGTCTTATTGCATAACCTTGTTTCCTTGCATACTACTTCAAATCGCCAACCTCTTACCCTGTAGAATGTTTGAAATGTCTTTCATTAAACACTTAATCAACAATTTACTTCTTAACTTAGGTACGAGTCTTACACAGACTCCCAATTAGGAACACATGGAAGTTGTAAACAGAATATTGAGATACTTAAAAACGACTCTTGGTAAAGAATTGATGTTCAGAAAGACAGACAAAAACTATTGAGGCTTATATTGATTTAGACAGGGCAAAGTCTATTGTTGACAGGAAATTTACCTTCTGTTATTGTACCTTTGTATGAGACAATCTTGTAACTTGGAGGAGTAAGAAGCAAGGGGTCATGGCTAGAAGCCATGTTGAGGTCGAGTACAGAGCTATGAGTTTGAGATAATGTGAGGAAATTTGACTTTAAAATTTGTCTAATCTTCATCAGAATTATAAGATACCAGTGAAATTATTTTGTGATAACAAGGTAACCATTAGCATAACCAACAATCCAATTCAACGTGATAAAACTAAACATGTTGAAATTGATTGATTCGATAAGAGTGCTGTCAGTCACCATCGGTCCATCATGCAACATTCAACATCCAAATTCTGTAACAAGCCATAAACAAATTATCATAATCTTACTTAACAGAATTCATAGGATTTCATAACATCTCCATTGATTCATTGTAAGCATGTAATAACAAATTCAACAAATCAACCTATCATAGTTTATTCAACACAAAAGTCCTCAATATTTTTCTAACGTGTGATTTGATCCAAAACTTCAATAAAGGAGTCCAACCTACACAAAACCATCCAAAATAATTTAGGCTTGATTTACATTAACAAATTTCAATCCTTAAGAGTAATAAATCCTTAAAAGAACTTACCAAAACCATCAAATTTGGTCTTGAAAATGCTGGATAGCATACTCTCAATCTCTAAAATCATGAGTAATCCCTTTAAACTACCAAAAGCTTACTCAACCAAAACTCCAACGAGAAACTATCGAAACGACGACTATGGTTTGTAAGCGATGACAACAACGACTCTAATGACTAGCAAACAAGTAGTCGTTAGTGATATTCTAGAGAAAGAAAACTGTGAGGAATTTAAAGAGGGATAGAAGAGATTGGAAAGTTTGAAGAAAATGAATTCCAACAACATCAGTTTTTATTTCTCCCTGATTTCTTATGTCTTTGTAAACACCCATAAATATATAAAGGTGTATTCTAATTGACTAGGTTTTAGAAATACTTTTCCATCTACAAGAAAGCATAAAAGAGAGAAAAAAAGAAAAGATCTAATGTACTCATCTTAGAAATAAAGGAATAATCCTTCCTCGTGGACGTAGGCTTCTATTTGGTCGAACCACGTAAAAAGATTGTTGTATATCTCTCTTCCTCTGATTAATTTTCATACCACTGTGAGCATCAACTACTTAATCAAAACCATAGAAAGAAATTTGTTTAGGGTTTGTATGCGAAGAGAGGAAACGAAGAACACGAACAAAGAAAGGAAAGGTAAAGGTAATCTTTTCTCTCTCTCTTTTCTTTTCGTAATTTTCTTTATTCAACATGCGAGAATAAACAAATACCTCATACGCGTGTACAACTATCCTTCAAACAACGTGACACCTTCTCCTCCAAGTGTTCGACGGCAACCCGCATTCAAATTGTGGCCCCAAAACAAAATATACAAAATTAGGCCCAACAGAAAGAAAGAAGTTGACTACAGATCATTGGCAATGGTTAGACGCCTGACGATGGATGACAACGACCGATTGAGCTAGTGTGACAACTAGTCATGGTTAACGACTTAACGAAGGTTAAAAGAATAAATTTTGTGAGAGTTAAAGTGAAGAGAATCCAAGGAAAACAATGATGGCTTAATGGTTTACCTAGGGCTTGATGGCTTGTTTAGGGCTTCGTGCCAATTTTGTCCTCATTGGTCCATATAGAAATATTTCCTTCCCATATTCTCTTTTTCACTTCAATCTCAAAATCCCCACCAACCAAGTCGACTGACTGTGTCCTCTTGATAGAGTGAAAAACTAAGTCGATCGACCAACATTGACCAAACCAAAGGTGATCGATTAGAGATAACACTACTACAAATGAAACTTTCAGCTTCTACAAATTTTTAATGTAGGAGTGGGGATTTGAACCCGAGATCTCTTGTCACAGATATATACAGGTGTCAGTTGAGCTAAGCTTATGTTCTACAACTTCTACAAATTTTAAAAACCCTAAATTATAAACTTTCAATCCAACTGATTAAGTTAAACACAATAACTAATTTAATTTTGATAAATTCACTTATTTCAATCTAATTATAATTATAATATTTAACTTTTACAAAAGTAATATTGTATTCTTGATGTATAGATAGTAATAATTGGAAAAAAAATAGTAAAACTATAAGAATATTATGGATGAATATCGTGTTTTCTAAGCCGTTAACGAGGGCCCTACGAATTTTGTGTTTCTTAGGAAATAGTTTTTCCTTGATAGGTAATGCCCATCAAGATATCATTTTTTTTATGGGTCTTGCCCATGATCTTATCCTAAACCCAAAATTATAATTTTTTTTTCTTGATAGGCATATATCATTTTTATTGATGACCTTGCCTATGATTTTTTTTTCTTTTTTTTTGTCTTTGTCTATCAAGAAACCCTAGACTCATAAAAAAATTCTAAACCCATTAAGAAATCTAAAACAAAACATATTAATTTTTTTCGATGATGGACATTGTCAGTCAACTAATATATTATTTTTTATGTTTATTGTCCATCAAGAAATAGTTTTCTTGACGTTTGTGGATCATCAACAAAACTAAGGGAACTTTGCCTATTAACGAAATAAATGCAGGGGTGGGGATTTGGACCCGGAACCTCCTGTCCACAGGTATATACAGGTGCCAGTTGAGCTAAGTTCTTATTGGCGTTTTTTCATATTTCTTCAACAAAATAAAGGAATAATTTTTCTTGACGTACATGATCGTCAAGATAAACATTATATCAAGAAAAATATTTTTCTTGAAGGTCTTTTGCCATGACCATCAAGAAATCAAAATTTGTGTACGTCAAGAAAGATCAAATTTGTAGTAGTATAAGGAGAGGTTTGGTCGGTGTCGGTTTGAGAAAAATTCAAATTGATAATATTTTTTAAAAAAATAAAGTTTTAAACTGAACTAAATCGATTGATTGGCTGACCAAAAATCTATTTGTACTTCTTCCTAGTTAGAGTTGATTTGAACATTTACTAAACCAAACTATAGTCGGTTCGACATCTGTTTGGTCGAAAAATTAACTTCGATTGACCAATGCTCACCACTATCAATTGACCCAATATGTCACAATTCCTTCAATATTTTGAATCTTCTACCATTTAAAATTCCAATTGAATTATTTTAACTTATTAATTTGATTTCGACTTTAAAATTCAAAATATATGCTCAATTAATTAGGATAATTAGATTTGAATTACATGAAAATCCGACATGTTACAAATATATTCAATACATTATGTACTTACCACCTGAAAATACAACCGAACAACACAATTAAAAGATAATGCAATGCTAAAGGTTTTCAATAATGCAGCAAAAACAGATCGAGAATTTGAATTCAACATGTTCTAGAAAGAAATGGATGGATTCAGAAATGAGGATAAGACATGCACAATACCTGGAGAAAGTCACCTTAGAATGATATGGACCATGGTTCATCAAACTTAAGACGAATCGATGTAGGACAACATTACAAGCAACAATGAGCATAGTGTTTCAATACTCTTACAGTTGAACTGAGACACCTATCAATTATACCATTGCTTGAATTCATTAAAGACAATCTTCTATAAGGTTTCCCCGACAGAAAAACCAATGGTATCATGTAGGTCTCTATATATTATGGCTATGTAGAAAAGCCATGATTGGTTTTTGAATTTTCAATGTGATTAATAGGCAAGGATGAAAATATCTCTCGAAGGGCCCGACATCGATTATAAATGTTCGTTGATATCTTTAATATTTTTTACAAGGTTCATAAGTACCAATGACATTTCTTAGTTTGTGGGTAAAATCACTTAACTATTAATCTAAATAAATTGTATACATTTTGATTCATAAAAATATTCGTTGATGTTATTATTTTATTATTATTTTAGTACAATAATTGTGAAGATGAGAGATTGAACCTCTCAGTTCGAGGATCGAAGAAAGTTATGTTCATTATTGAGGAGTTAAGTTGATTTTGGCGAGTACTAGTCAATTATTTTCAAGTTATATTCACTTTTTTTGTGTGTGTGACAAATTTCTCCTCTAATTAATAGAATTTAGAAACTTAGGGTGTGTTTGGGAGAAGGGTTGGGTTATGGAAGGTTAATGTTATGATAAAACTAGTGTTATGATAAAGGGTTAGTGTTATGATAATATGTGTTTGAGAAAAGGGTTATGTAGGAAGAGTTATAAGGTGATTATAATAAAATGTGTTTGGGGGAAGGGTTATGGGGTGGTTATGATAAAGATGTATTTGGGGAAGAGTTATGTAGGTAGTGTTATGAAATTTATTTTTTTATACATTTTTTTTATAAAAAAATTTGTATTCTAAA
>JBBPDI010000032.1:14387476-14398505 GCA_037974545.1 Cucumis variabilis | reverse complement strand
TACCAAAAGCTTACTCAACCAAAACTCCAACGAGAAACTATCGAAACGACGACTATGGTTTGTAAGCGATGACAACATCGACTCTAATGACTAGCAAACAAGTAGTGGTTAGTGATGACCATATGAAAATTCTGGAGAGAGAAAACTGTGAAGAATTTAAAGAGGGATAGAGAGAGATTGGAAAGTGTGAAGAAAATGAATTCCAACAACATCAGTTTTTATTTCTCCATAATTTCTTATGTCTTTGTAAACACCCATAAATATATAAAGGTGTATTCTAATTGACTAGTTCTTAGAAATACTTTTTCATCTACAAGAAAGCATAAAAGAGAGAAAAAAAGAAAAGATCTAATGTACTCATCTTAGAAATAAAGGAACAATCCTTCCTCGTGGACATAGGCTTCTATTTGACCAAACCACGTAAAAAGCTTGTTGTATCTCTCTCTCCCTCTCCTTAATCTTCATGCCACCATGAGCATCAACTACTCAATCAAAACCATAGAAAGAAATTTGTTTAGGGTTTGTATGCGAAGAGAGGAAACGAAGAACACGAACAAAGAAAGGAAAGGTAAAGTTACTCTTTTCTCTCTCTCTTTTCTTTTCGTATTTTTCTTTTCTCAACATGCAAGAATAAACAAATACCTCATATGCGTGTACAACTATCCTTCAAACGACGTGCCACCTTCTTCTCCAAGTGTTCGACAGCAACCTACATTCAAATTGAGGCCTAAAAACAGAATATACAAAATTAGGCCCAACAGAAAGAAAGAAGTTGACTACAGATCATTGGCAATGGTTAGACGTCTGACGATGGTTGACAACGACTGATTGAGCTAGTGTGACAGCTAGCAATGGTCAACGACTTAATGAAGGTTAAAAGAATAAATTTCGTGAGAGTTAAAGTGAAGAGAACCCAAGGAAAACAATGATGGCTTAATGGTTTACCTAGGGCTTGATGGCTTGTTTAAGGCTTCATGTGGCTAATTTTGTCCTCATTGGCCCATATAGAAATATTTCCTTCCCATATTCTTTTTTTCACTTCAATCTCAAAATCTCCACCAACCAAGTCGACTGACTGTGTCCTCATGATAGAGTGAAAAACTAAGTCAATCGACCAAAATTGACCAAACCAAAGGTGATCGATTAGAGATAACACTACTACAAATTTGGTCTTCTTTGATATGTCATAAAACATGTCATCAAAAACTCTTTCTTGATGGTATTGACCATCAAGAAATGAGACTTTTAGCTTCTACACATTTTTAATGTAGAAGTGGGGATTTGAACCCGGGACCTCTTGTCACAGATATATACAGGTGTCAGTTGAGCTAAGCTTATGTTCTACAACTTCTACAAATTTTAAAAACCCTAAATTACAAACTTTCAATCCAACTCATTAAATTGAACACAATAACTAATTTAATTTTGATAAAATCACTTATTTCAATCTAATTATAATTATAACATTTAACTTTTACAAAAGTAATATTGTATTCTTGATGTATAGATAGTAATAATTGGAAAAAAATAGTAAAGCTATAAGAATATTATGGATGAATATCGTGTTTTCTGAGTCCGTTAACGGGGGCCCAAACTTTATGTTTTTTAAGAAACATTTTTTTCTTGATAGGTAATGTCCATCAAGATATTATTTTGGGTCTTGCCCATGATCTTATCCTAAACCCAGAATTATAAATTTTTTTCTTGATGGGCATATATCATTTTTATTGTTGACCTTGCCCATGATCTTTTTTTTTTTTGTCCATCAAGAAACCTTAGACTCATAAAAAAAATTCTAAACCCATCAAGAAATTTTAAACAAACATATTAATTTTTTTCGATGATAGCGATTGCAAATCAAGAAAATTCATTTCTTGATGGACCCTGTTCATCAAGAAAACTTATCTAACTTGATGGACATTGTCAGTCAACTAATATATTATTTTTTATGTTTATTGTCCATCAAGAAATAGTTTTCTTGACGTTTGTGGACTATCAACAAAACTAAGGAAACTTTGTCCATCAAGGAAATAAAAAATTCACATTTTTTTTACGTTTTTTTGTATTTCTTCAACAAAATAAAGAAATTTTTCTTGACGTACATGATCGTCAAGATAAACATTATATCAAAAAAAAATATTTTTCTTGATGGTCCTTTGCTATGACTATCAAGAAATCAAAATTTGTGTGCGTCAAGAAAGACCAAATTTGGAGTAGTATAAGGAAAAGTTTGATCGATGTCGGTTTGAGAAAAATCCAAACTGAAAATATTTTAAAACAAAATTAAAGTTTTAAATTGAACTAAACCGATCGATTGACTGACCAAAAATCTATTTGTACTTCTTCCTGGTTGGAGTCGATTTGAATATTTACTAAACCAAACTATAGTCGGTTCGACATCTGTTTGGTCGAAAAATTAACTTCAATGGACCAAAGCTCACTACTATCAATTGACCCAATATTTCAAAATTCCTTCCATATTTTAAATCTTCTACCATTTAAAATTCCAATTGAATTATTTTAACTTATTAATCTGATTTCGACTTTAAAATTCAAAATATATGCTCAATTAATTTGAGATAATTAGATTTGAATTTCATGAAAATCCGAAATGTTACAAATATATTCAATACATTATGTACTTACCATCTGAAAATACAACCTAACAACATAGTTAAAAGATAATGCAATGCTAAAGGTTTTGAATAATGCAGCAAAAACATATCCAGAATTTGAATTCAACTTGTTCTAGAAAGAGATGGATGGATTCAGGAATGAGGATAAGACATGCACAATACCTGGAGAAAGTCACCTTAATATGATGGACCATGGTTCATCAAACTTAAGACGAATCGATGTTGAACAACATTACAAGCAACAATGCGCATACTGTTTCAATACTCTTACAGTTGAACTGAGACACCTATCAATTATACCATTGCTTGAATTCATTAAAGAGAATCTTCTATAAGGTTTCCCCGACAGAAAAACTAATGGTATCATGTAGTTCTATATATTACGGCTATGTGGAAAAGCGAGGGCCTTAAGGTTTGAGAAGGATAGATGGTACCATGTAAACTTGATTGACAATTACACATTCATCATGAAGGACGATCACTTGGATGGTATCGTACGCCAACATACATACTCTCAAGTGCACATGCAAAGAGTTTGACTAGAGTTCAAATCCTACTCTTGAGTAGTTTTTTTTCAGATTTTTATTTTTTCTTAAGTTACATCTCGAAGCCGTCTCTTAAAAAGATTTTTGGATCCACCACTAGTTCCAAGATTAATGAAGATTAACCCTTAAACTCTTTGCAATAACTCTTATAGTGTAGAATCAACTCTTAGTTTTTTTCCAAATTTTTATTTTTTCTTAAGTTACAACTCGAAGCCGTCTCTTAAAAAAATTTATGGATCCACCACTAGTTCCAAGGTTAATGAAGATTAACCCTTAAACTTTTTGCAATAACTCTTATAGTGTAGAATCAACTCTTATAGTGTAGAATCCATCATTCTCAAATATGTAGAATCAATATTTTCGATTGGACATGTTTTCTAAATGGAAGAAATCATTGGAGTACGTTGAATGTGTTATACTGTCACCAAAAAGAACAATTAGAGTTGGTAAGCTACATGTAAATTGGATTACATTCACTGTTGAAGAACACCGTCTAAACTAAAAAGCACGCTAGATGTGATCATCTAGACCACAACAAGACAACATGCAATCAACCATTATCAAGTAATAGAAATAATGACTAAAAGTGATTGACATACACTCTTTGATTGCTTACATTGAAATAGATGACTTCTCATTCTATTTAATGCATACATCACGCTTTTTTTTTCTTTTTTTTTTCAAATTGGGATATGCTATGAAAAAGCATTGGTCTAAAATGGGCATCATTAATGCAAGAAGATGTTGAATGAAAAAAGTGTGAAAATCATGACAACGCATTAGGACACTTGAATTGAATTTTGAACTATTTTAATTTATTCATGAAATTTAGAAAGGCACACTTTCATAAAGGTTAAATTGTCAAATAACACGTCCTAAAAAATATAGAACAATAGTAAAAATAACAGAAAGAGAAGCAACAGTAATACACACAAGAATTATGGTAACTAATTTTGATGATACAACACCTATCTTTGAGAGATATTGTGTCCAGAAAAGATAATCCAATAATATAATTGAGTCAAGTGATTACAACATTGTACTTATCTATATACACTCAAGATTGTTGTGATCATAATCATTGAGCTAACTCAGTGATAATTGTAGAGCTAACTTCCCATAGATGCCAAACTCCCTTTCTAAATAGGCTCCCCCATAGTATATATGACTATTAGTGGTGAAGAACTTAGCCTTTCTCTAAGCATGCGAGACTCTCTCTCACTTGAAGTTATCTTTTCTTCTTCTATTCATGAACTTCCTTTACTCGAGTAAGTTAGGTTTTTTCAAGTGTATGAGAACTCCTTTCTTAAGAATGAATTTTAGGCTTCCCTACATGTATGAAAACGTCCTTCTATCAATGTCTATCATTGATAGAATATGAAATTTTGTTATATTTTATAAATATTTGGTTTACTTTGCTATATCTAAAATTAAATTTAGTACTCAAATATAAATAAAATAAAAGTTATTGAAATTAAGTAGGCAGTCAAATGATGCTAATTAATCAAAATAAAACTAATAGTTTGGAAGATTTAGGTTTGTCTCTTTTACATGTGTTAACTATATACTCTTTTAATATTAATGGTTAATTTACCATGATAATTAATTAATTACTTATCTATAAACTAAAATTTATTTTAAAGTTATTCTCTTCAATGAGTTTAATTTAATATTTCTTAAATTCTTATAAATAAATTGTACTTTTAAACTTTTATAACAAAACGACATTTTAACTTTAGGGAAATTTTTTTAAAATAATAATAATAATGTGAAAAGATATCCTCATGGAATATTCTAATGCTACAAACAATAGGAGGAATGGGTGAAGGATATGCCCATAAGCATCGAAACTTTTTTGTCCATAAAAGATTATGATATTATGATAGGGAAGTTTCAATTCTATTTGGCTTCATATGTGTGTATACCATATCTTATATGCTTTAGATGTCTTAAAAACTAATTTGCTTTATTACTAGGTATAGAATTCTATTGTAGAAAACTTATATCTTTTTTAAGATTATAGATTTTATAATTTTGAGAGGCTAGATTTATTAAATTAATTTAAAGTTAAAGTTGTTAATGCAATTTAATTATTATTATAATTCTTAAGTTACCGATTAACTAAAAAACTTTAGAAAATTTTTAATATCATATCATATCAACATAGGAAATCTAGGCCATTTAGACTCTCTACTCTAATCCCATCTCAAATTATCAACTGATCTAAAAGGTTAAGTTCATAATTGAAGATAAATTTAATGTTATATCATATAATAGTAATCTTTTCTTGGTGGACTGCGATAGGTTAAAGATTAGAATATTGCAAATTTTTATTAATAATGATGAAAGTAGATCATTAGGAATAATAATCTACATTTTTTTTTTACTATTTATTGATTTAATTTTCCTTTTAGTAAGATAAATTTTACTTCAAAGTGAGGATATAATCTTAAATCCTAAAAAGAAAGGGAATAATTAAAACAAATAAAGTATAACTTTCTTGTGTTCAATTTTTTTTTGTAAAAAATTACAAAAGGAGAGGGTGGAAGGAAAACTATATTCTATTAGTTAGCGATAGTTACATGTGGATTTTATTTTGTTAGAAAAGAATATATTTAGTACTACACAATACATATTATCTCATTTTGATAAATCAAACCATTCCAAAATCATATTTTATATTCTAAAACAAGCACACAAAAAAAAGAAAAGTGATCAAATCTATTCATGCTTCATTAAAAAGAAGAGGGAGGGTATAAATGGAAAAATGAAGAATAAATTAGTGGTTGGCAATCTTTGGTAGGTAAATGCCAACATATTTGGTATACTAACCAATGTTGATGTTTAATATTTTTGCCTTTGATTTTCAGTTGTTCAAGTTAGAAACATTATAAGCTTGAGTGTGCTAACACTAATTAAATTTCTTTTGTATTTTTCGATTTAAAAGTGAAAAAAAGATGTGAGTAGTCAAAGTTCCGAGCAAGTGCTCTAGGGATTGAGAGAAAAAAAATTATTTTGTGTGATTGTAATAATCTTTTGTATAGTTGATTTTTCTAGTCCGTTTTTTTTCTAGGTTGAAGTTGAAGTTTTTCCACATTAATATTTTTAGTTTTTATTTAATTTCACTGTTATTTTTTGCTTATTTACTATTGTAGAAGTTGGAGTTTTTTTTTCAATGGTTCAACTATTTTTTCAATTTTTTTTAGCAAAACAACAACTTTCATTAAGAATGAAAGAATATTACGGTAGAAAGAAAATAAATAAATAAAGCAATAGCCCACCAAAACACCTCTTCTAAAAGATAGGGCTTCAGTTAATTAGTAAAATGTTACCAATAGAATAGTTACAAAAGATTTTTTTATTTCTTAGCCCAAAGGGACACATGAAATTTAACAAGGGACCAAATCTCACTATAATTCTTTTCCCTACCTCGAGACACCGAATCATTCCCCTCCCTCAAGATATTCCAAATCACAGCACATTGCAAGCCACATGAAACACTCTTTTTCTCTTAAAACCCTATAGAGGAGGAACTTCTCGATCATTACTCAAACACTCCTTTGGCCAACATAGCTAATACCAAACTTCTGCATAAAAGAACAACATATTTTTTGCACATACTAGCAGTTCCAAAAGAGATGATCAAGGTTTTTCTCTGCCTTCTGAGAAAGCAAATAGCAAAAGGACCCAAAAGTCCTACTAACAAGCTTATCAACAATGTTCACCCAACCAAGTAAGACTTACCAAAAAAAAGTATATGACTTCCTCATAAACCTTAATCCTCCAAACCACATTGAAAACAGACTCCCTAGTGGGGGAGGAATCCAACAACAAACTGAATAAGAATTTACACGAAAAACCTTGACTCGAGTTGGAGCTCCAAACATGAACATCCCCCCTCCCCTTTCTAAAACCGTACCCCTCAAGCAGAGAAAAAAGAGAGGCGATCTTCATTGTTTTTCTATTGGACAAGTTGTGATGGAATCCAAAAGTGAAAAATATAGAATTCTCTGATCCAACCAAAAGATCTGGATCGAATGATTTTTAGAAGAGGACAAGTGATAAAGATGCAAAAACAAAGAACAAACAGAACTCTCCTAATTCCATTGATCCTCAAAAGAAAAAATGCCACAATGCAAGTGAAAGGGAGAAAAAGTTGAAAACTCAAAGGAGATGTGTTTCCAAGGGGTACCAGAATTATTTGTATATTCATATGTAATATTTAATTTAGTATAGGATAATTGTTCAAAAATTATATTTTTTAAAGAGGAACTTTTAAAAATAGTAGATTATACAAAATATTTACAACTTATAGCAAATTATATCACTGATAGTCATTGATATGCTATAGTGATAGAAAACTATCAATGATAGAATCCAAAATTTTGCTATAGCTTGTAAATATTTTAATTTCTTTTGCTATTTTTAAAAATGTCCCTTTTTTAAATTACAAATTATTTTTTTAATCTAAATTATTTGATAGAAGTTTAGAAATAATTATATCGTTAAAACATATTCAAATTACCAAATTTTGGAAATAAAATATAATTGAATCTTTTTTTATTACAAAAAGAAAAATGGCATTTGTTTAGGTTTGCGGTTATGTGTTGATTGAAGTTTAAATTCCATGAGAAAAATATTTACCGGTCAGGATAACAAAATGAAAAGATTTATGGAACAGGCCATTTTTTTTTAGAGTAATTATAACTAATGGCCATTTTAGGAATAATAATTAAAAAAATAACAATATTTTTAAAAATTATAAATATAGCAAAATTATCGTTTATAGACTTCTATGACTGATAAACTCGTATTGTCTATCAGTGATATAGACCAACATTTGCAATATGGTCTATCGGTGATAGACTTTTATGATTGATAGAATTTGACAAATTTTGCTATATTTGCAAATTTTTTAAAATGTTGCTATATACTTAATTATTTTGAATCTAATTGCTAAATTTGCAACTATCCCTTAAGATATTTCATGTTTGCCCTTTTTTATATTGTCTTTCTTATGATTTTTTTTCTTTCTATATTATTCTTCTCTACAATTTTTTAAAAATATTTTTATTTGTCCTTCCTTTCCATCTTCTTTCTTCTGCATTAGTATTTTTCTCTACTTCTACAATTTTTTTTTCAAATTGTTATTTGGTTCAAGATCGTGTATCAAATATAAAAGATATATATTTTTAAATTTTTTAAAACTGTTATTTGGTTATTTAGGATCGTGTGCCAAATATAAAAGATGCTGAAAAAAAAACGTTAGATATTGGATAGCCAAATCTAATAAGAACCCTAAAAAAATCATTTAGATTTGAGTAGGCAAATTTAAATGATGATCGTGTACCAAATATAAATGATCGTGTATCAAAGTCCAAAAAAATCTTGAAAAAAATTATTGATTTGGCTACCCAAATTTAAACCATCAAATCTAAATGATCGTGTATAAATATAAACGCTACCAAATCTAACCAAAAAGATCAAATTTAAATATAAACGATCTAAACCAAATCTCGTTTAGATTTAACTACCCAAATTTAAAGTCTAAACATTCGTGTACCAAAAAAATATTGAAAAAAAATCGTTTAGATTTGGAAACGATCGTTAGTAAACAATCATTTACCAAAGGCACGCTAGGTACCCATTAATCATAGGACATTTTTTTTTTTTTGTATTTTCTATTGTGGAGATGTAGGCATTTTCCGTTTTCAAACTTATTTTATAGATTGTAAATATTTTGTTGTGGTTTGTTATATCTATTTTTTTTCTACAGTTGACTTGTTTACAGAAACCCAACCTTTATGATTCATGACCTCCTACCATACATGTAAGAAATCTAATATTTTGTTAGTAGTGCCCAAGCTATCTAATCTTTTGTTACTAGTGCCCAACCTTTTTTGAAAAAAAATTGTACAGGTGATGTGTGTATCGTAGTCCTAACATGATACTCATGATTTTTAGTCTTGTGTAGGGAAAAAAAAGGCTAAGTGTGTAGAAGAATCACAAGGACTAAAGAGGTCAATTAATTATTCAAGAGATTAATTAATTTGAGGTACACTAAAATATATGTTGAATTTTCTATTCTCTATACAATTACTAACTTGATCACCAAAGTGTTTGGTGTCAAACACCACATCACTACGAGATTTTGTATAGAAGTCATGAAATGCATGTTTTTGGAAGATACTTTTGCATTTTTACTTGATGGAAAAAGATTCATTTGCATGTACTTTACCTGTAATGGTCTTAATTTTGCAATCTTGTGAAGTCATAAACCTGAGAAGGTGTTAGAATATGTCACAAAGAAATACGGGACTAAAAGGTCACACATCATTTTTAGAAATAAGGGACACCATAAACTATAAAAAGAATTGCATGTGGATTAATTTAATATCTAGCTATCCATTATCCTAGTTGAAGCATTGTTACACCCCTCTTTATCTATCCTCCCTTATTGTTTTCCAATTTAAATCAAACCCCCCATCATCATCTATTGTCATATATCTGGATACCCTTACTTACATTGGTTCATGGTCGTAATACAATTTAAGTTAGTAGACTCATGGGATTCAACTCTTGAAATACTCCAACATTTATTACTTCACTTGTAACACGTATGCTTGCACTTGGACCATTATTATCTATATAATAATGAGAAGATAGTCTAGAAGAAAGAGATGAAAAAGAAGAAGAAGATATCAATGAGAAGAAGAAAAACATTTTTGAAAAGCATATTTCTTCAAGTAATTTGCATCTCCTCTGGTGTAAGAATTTAATTATTAGTTGAAATTCAAAAATAAAAAAAAATTAAAATAACTTTAAAAAAATTGGTATGGAATCAGAAATATAAGTAACAAGTTGATAACAAACCAAAAAAATTACCCACAAAATATTCGTGTAGTTTATAAACTTAGTTTCCAAAAATTAAAAAATAAATAAATATTCTGAAAACAAAATCTAAAGTATAAAATTCTTAGAGTTTCTAAATTCTATTAATTAGAGGAGAAATTTGTCAAAAGAAAATGAATATAACTTGAAAATAATTAACTATTACTTGTCAAAATCAACTTAACTCGTCAATGATAAACATAACCTTCTCTTTTCGATCTTCGAAGTAAGAGGTTCAATCTCTCATCCTCGCAATTATTGTACTAAAATAATAACATCAAAGAATATTTATATGAATCAAAATGTATAAAATTTATTTAGATTAATAGTTAAGTTATTTTACAAGGTATGTCATTGGTACTTATGAACCTTGTAAAAAATATCAAAGATATCAATGAACATTTATAATCGATGACGGACCCTTCAATTTACAAATATATCCATGTCGAGAGATATTTTCATCCTTGACTATTAATCACATTGAAAATTCAAAAACCAATCATACAAAATTAAAATTTTGAAGTCTTATCAGACACTTCTCTAAGTACAAATAGGGGTGACATAACGTGGTGGATCTTACCTCACTTTTAAAAGTTCAATGGCATCTTAACACAAAATTAAAAATAAGAAAAAACCTATAGAACAAATTTTAAAATTGAATAATTAGATTTTGAAGTTAAAATTGAATACTTAGATTTTAAAGTTACAATAACCAAATAGATAAGTTGAATGATTCGAGTTGAACTTAATCCTTACAAAACTCTAATTCAAGTTTAAGAATTTAATTTGTCAAAATTAAGTAAAAATAGGAGTATAAACAACCTTATTAAAATAAACAAAATTGCACAAGTCATCATCGAAAGTCCTTTGATTAGATAACCTTCAAATAGAAGTCCTTTCTAATGACTTTTTAAGTGCTTTAAAAAAATATGTTTACATGTTAAACAAAATCCAAAA
>JBBPDI010000032.1:14358765-14369665 GCA_037974545.1 Cucumis variabilis | reverse complement strand
TAAAGTTCTGTAGTTGCACTCCCCTCACTATAGATATATTTGTGTCCATGTGATATAACCATGATAAGTAAGTTAATTCTTCATTGATTATTCATAATCTCGGCTGGATCAAAACACCGTTTTACCTCCAAGGTTATATCTTTTCTCCTTAAGTCTCACTGATCCAATAACAATTGGTTTAAGGTCTAACCTTTAAACTGAATACCTCTCGAGCCAATGAGAGGGTGGGGTCCCTTGTTCAAGACCTCGATTTAGTCCTTAAGGGAACAACCTATCTACTAACCCTAGAGTTGACAGGAGTGAATTTCGTCTTGCACCCTATGTCCCTAGCTATCCACTCGGTGTTACCCCTAAAATGGGAGGTTTATTGGGCCAGTGCCATTGAGCTATCCTCACCTATGCAGATCTAAGGATAATCCCGTGTGAACAAAAGTTCATAGTTAGCTCAGGCTTAAGATTAAGTTACACAGATATCTATAAACGAAATAGTCAATTTTAAAGTCAACAGTGTTATAACCTAAAAGCGACTATTTCTATGGTTCCAATCTTATGTAAACTCTTTACATAGGATGCCTCCACTTTCATGTCTCTACATGAACGATTTAGTACCACATTGTTTGTACTAACTATAAAGCGGGATGCATCTATAGTGTCCCCAGAATAAGGTGCCCAATCGTATTCGTATACTGTAAATGATTCAGGCTATATACATAAAGTTCAAGTTTACTCAATAATAGCCTCGGATGCTTAGTTTATTGGCTTTAAGATTATAGTATCAGTAACGACTATATTGAAAAGTATATGATTGCAAACTACGAGTTTTAGGACATAAATTCCAACATTTCAATGTTTAAGGATTACTTTAATGCATGCATTTCAGAGAGACTAGAGTTTTAGTCCAAGTGGGAGTTTGTTGGGATTTACATCCTAAATCTCATAGATTGTAAATATAATCTATTAACTGTTATTAATAAACTGTTATTATTACAATTTCAATAAATGTTATTGATTATATTATTAGTTTTGTCTTAATAACCCAAATCCAATAAACTAACATCCTAAGTTGTTTGATGAGTCTTGAACAGTATGTAGAGATATACAAGGATCAATATTCAAGATCAGCTTAAAGGGTTTATAGTATAGGGATAAAGTTGGGTACCTTATTCTAGTAACACGATAGATATGACTCACTTTGTATTTGATACAAGGCAATGATCCAATGCATTCGTGTAGGCAACAAATGAGTAAGGGTATCCTATGTAATGAGTTTGATAATACCAGACCACGAAATAGTAACCACTAGATGTAACTCCATTAACTAGTTAGGTTTCTATTTCATTAGGATGACCTCGATAACTTAGTCTTAATCATGAGTGTATTATGAACTCCTGTTTGTGAAGGATTGTCCTTTGATTTGTATGAGTGAGAATAACCAAATTGTCGACTCAATATAGTTATCATCTTGGGGACAAGACTGAGTGCGGAGCAAGAAACATAATTACACAAGATGGAATTTACTCCTTCTCAACTTTAGGGTAAGTAGATGAATGTTACCTTAAATTGTTTCTCCAAAATTGAACAAAGGGTCCAAGCCTCTCTATGACACAAAAGAGGTTTATGTTTATTGGTTGGACCATAAATAAGTTGTTCATTAAAGAAGCACTGGTATTTAAGGACCAGATGTAACCCAAGGGTAAAATGGTAATTTGACCCAACTGGTGTTATGAACACTCGTGAAGGTCTAACTTACTGTTCTTGGTCTATATCTATGGACACATAAATATATCTAAAGTGAGAAGAGTTCAATTGTGAATATTTAGTGGAGTGTACACACAGTTAACAAATATTGATTAATGTAGTTAATGAGTTTAGCCAATTAATCTCATATCGTTGTAGCTTATGATCTATATGTCTATTAGGTCTTCTTTCTATCTCGTAAAGAGTAATGGAATTTATTTATATTGGTTGTAATTTGAAATGTTCTAATTTACTTTGAGAATTACCATAATGTATGGTGATACACTATAATATAGAGTTTATATTTCAATAAAAGTTTATAAATTTAATTTTGAATATGTTTCAAAATTAATTTACAAGAGATAAAATATTTGAATGAGTTCAAATATTAATTTAATGCGAATTGGATTCATATTAAATTTATTGGTTATGAGAGAAATTTATGTTTGAATATGATTCAAATTTAATTTAAATTAATTATAAGATATTTAATTTAGTTATTAATTAATTGGAGAATTAATTAATAGTTTATTTTAATTTTATTTAATTAAATTAATTTAAAGCTATAAGTTATTGGAGATATGTTCGTTAAATATGATTTAAATGAAATATTAATTGATTAATTAATTAATTAGTTGATTTGAAATTTCTATTAATTTAATATTTTTTAAATTAATAGAATTTCATGATTCTCTCCTACTCCCTCAAGAAAGGGGAGTTATAAATATGTAGAAGAAAAACTGTTTTTCTTAATAAAAAAATTAATCCAATGCTTTTGCTCTCCGTAAAATAGTTTCTCTCTAAGCTTTTTCCATCCCAATTGATTCCTACAAACCAATCTCATCCCAAAGGATAAGAAGACCTTCGACGGGTGGTGTCCCAATTTAGAATTTTTGTAGATTTAGAGGTGTCAAACTACGTAAGTTTTTCTTTCTCTAATCTATAATTAGAAAGCATGCTTAGCCTTTAAGTTATAATAAGAAAATTAGTTTATTATTTTGCCAATGTATTGGTATTTTGGAATTTTCAAATTACATTGAGGAATTGTTATGTAAAATTTTTCGTTGTCAAGAGCTTTTATCTTGACATGTTTAAGTTTATGAAATGTGTTTCCAAAAGGTTTTCTTCAAACTCCTCACTAAGTCTTTTGACTTAAGTTTTAATTTTTCCCTTCCAGGTGAAGAGACGTTAAGACCAAGTAAGAAGTGGTAATGCATTGTTAGGCGAGAAAGCTTGGCGAGGCGTTTAGTTTTACTTACTATTAATTTGTATCAAGGATCTATTTAAATTATATTCCAAGTTGAATGTTTAAGTTAATAAAAGGCGTGGTTTGTTGAACTCTCTTATGCGTATTGATTCTTACCGTGTAATGAATAGGTTGGTGTTAAGCTCTTAATTATGCTAGGCGGTAAAACCTGAGTTTAAAAGATTGATACTAAATCACATCTCCTAACGCATTGCATTTATTGTTTTGGAATGTTTGCGAGATAAGGTGTGACAACTCTACTCTTCTAATTTTACTTTAACTTAACTCTTAGTTAGTTACCCATGAACTAACTCAACTTTTACTTATTACTCACAAATTTTCCTTGGAGTTAACTACTATAAACTACACTATTTCTAGTTCACTTGGAGCGTAATGCTTTGATTCCAAGTTGTCACACCTCATCCCGAAGCACCTCCTCACTAAGCTTAAGATGTGGCGTGAAGCTGACTGACATCGTTCTTCTTCTAACAATGTATGTCAACTCTTCTTAACTTGTAACTCTTATCTATCTTTTTTCAATTAAACTTAGACATAATATGCAAAAAAGAAAAGTCTAACTTGAAAACAATAATTGAAATATTTTACAAAACATCTTTAGGTTTACCCAACCTTTGGACAATCTGCTCAACAGTCTTATATAGACAAAAAGAAGTTTAGAGTCCAAACAAGACAATAATATTTTTAGAATTCAAAACAAAACTCTTATACTAGTCTATTACAGACAACGACAATTAAGTCTTCTATTAGTTTAATTACAAATTATCATGCATGCATGGAATGAGTCGTACAAAAAATCTAATCAATTTCTAGTAGAGTAGGCGGATGCTTTAACAGGCGTCAAAACCACAATCTCTACTTGTAAGAGAATTAAACATTGAAAGGATGAGCTATAAAGCCTCGTGAGTGACAACTATTACAACAAAGCATGGTAATGAAAACTTTGAACAAAATATAAATAAATTTAGCAAAGTAATTTTCTTTTCAAACTTAGCTTTCAACTTTCTCTTTTATTTCTTTCTTGCTATACCTTGAACTTTTTGTATCTACAGGACGAAACTCTAAGAATGGAAGTCCTATTCCTCGATACATTACCTGTAAGATGAAACTCTAGGCACCAGTAACACCCTATCTCACTATAGCTATCATGAGATTGAAGAATCTAAGTGTCTGTAGAGGCCTTCATCTCTTACCTAGTTTATGTGATGGAAACTCTAGGCATCTACCGGATACCCTCATCACATGACCTTTGTGCATTGCACAATCTCCCTTAAGTTTCTATCAAATAAATGCATCTCGATATAGACTTAAGCATATTTAGAAATCTCATGTTAAAACTATCTTACTTAAGTTAGCATGCTTATGAAAAATTCTTGCACTAAGCAAGTTTCAAATCTAGCTTTTCATTAAATAATCTATTTGCTCAAATACTTGTAAAAACATAGCATTCAAGCACATTCTCATAAATTTCATGTTTTCAGTTTTCTAATTTGAATGCTTTAAAACTTTAACTCAATCATGCTTTCTCATAACCCTTTTCTAAATTTGAAACTCATGCTTTATAAATAATTCCATAAATCTAGCATACATAAATGCTTAAACTCAAAGCATGCTTTGAAACATATATTCTTAAATCAAGCTTAGAAATTCATTTTAAATTCATTTTAGTCACTCACAACTTTTGGCTAAATTCTTTAGTTATAGACTTTACCTTTAAAACATCAAGTTACTTTGGGTTCCAACTAAAGGAAGCTTCTCCAACTTCTTTACCTTTTCCCTTTTCTACTCAAGAGAACTATTTTCTTACTAACCTTTGTCTCCTTGAACTCTTGGATGGTCTTAGCTTGCTCAAGATTGTTTCTACAAGCTTGCCCTAGCTTAAAATGAGCTGCTGTACAGATTCAGAGTTCGAATCAACATCCAGATCTAGCAAACTTGCTTTAGGGATTCTTAAATAAAGAAGAGGAAGTGTTTAGCTTAGAATATGTTCTTTCTTTTAATGATCTTGGCCGAGATCGGCTTGAGAATAGCTTAAGATATTTCCTCTTCTCGATTGGACATTCCCGAGATCATGTTCGAGAATCCTAAAATTTCTTTTTTGCTTCCAATTTTGATCGAACACGACCTCTAGATGGATCGAGATCCATCTTTCAAAAAACTTTTATTCTCCATTTTGGGTTGCCACAACCTCAGATGCAGCAGGATTTTCTCTCTACCTTTTCTCTCGACCGAACAAGGCCTGAGATTTTCACTTTTGTCTCGAGATTCCACTTCAGGTATTTGCTTTGTTTCAAACTTCTCTCAGATACTATCCCGAGATTCATGACTTAGCTCAAGACTTTTAGGCAACTCAAAATCTCAACCTCTTTACTTTTTAGCAATCAAATAGGATAGAAGATACGGGTACTAGAAGAAAACCTTTAGATTTATCTTTGAAGAAAATTATTACCCTAAGACTTATCGTGAAAAGAAATAAGAGGTATTTCTGAGGTTGGTTCAGGGTTTAATGTCAGTAGCAGATTATGAAAGGACATTTACTGAGTTGTCACATAAAGAGATTCGCACACTAGTGACGATGTTAGCAGCAAAATCAAACTTTTCTCAGTTAATTGACACAACTTTACAAGTTGAGTAGAGTCTGGAGCAGGATGAACCTGAGGAAGAGCAAAGGCAAGATACTTTTTCTAAGAAACAGCAGAAGAAACATTTTAATCCTATAGTATTAGAGAAGAAGAATTTTAAGGTTCGTTCTAGTGGACAGCAGTCATGAAAGATGAGCATAGGAAGTGCTTACCCAAGACAAGGACAAAAAAGTTTTAGTCAACCAACGAGGTCCGCTACAGTATCAGAATTAGGATAGGAATCCATAGTTAGCAAGTCAGGAAACCTTAATGTAGTAACTTTAGAAGAAATTATCCTCAATTGAGAATGGATGAAAAGAACTCTTAAGTTGAATCACAAACGGTTAACAAACCAAGAGCAACCATAGCTGGGGGAGAAGAAACAAGTGATGTCAAGCAAAACGGAGTAATGGGTGGACCATGACAATAAGAAAGATGTTTGCACTAGAGCATCAAGGAGTGGATGGTAAGTTATTTAATTGAATTTTTTTTATTTATTTTGAGTTAAATAGAATGTTCGAGTTATAGTTGTTTTGAAATTTTGAGGATGAAATTTTTTAAGGGGGAGAAAATTTGTAAACCCCAAACCCTAAAGGAATTTGGGTCTTCTTAAGAGTTTGGATGGTTAGGTTTTGAGTGAAGTTAAGATGGAAAATTAAAACTTAAGTAGTGCCTTTTAAGTATGTTATGGCTGTTGGAAAGAAGAAAAATTAAGTTAAGGTTGCTAAGGTGAGTTTGATGTTTAGTTTGGAAAAGAGGAAATTTTGGCTAAGAGTCAAGGAATTGAAAGCTAAGCGATCATTGAAGGTTGATCTTGTGGCAGAAGTGTTCAAATTCAGTCTTGGTTCACTGATAGAAAAGGCATAAAAAGCTAGAGAGCAAATCTTGGTGCTCTAGAGGCTGTGACAAACTGAGATGAAAAATAGAAGGGTTCAAAAGTAAGATCTTGAGGCCATCTCGGTGCTGGTTTGGACAAGATGAAGAACAAAAGCTTCAGAGGTTGTGAACTCGGGTAATATCAGGGTCATGTCTGGTCGAGATTGAAAGCTCAAAGTGAAAGGTGAAGAGAACTCGAGCCATTCTAAGCTTTGTTCGGCTGGGACTATAACTAGAAAAGAGAAATTTAGGGTTCTCAAGCATATGATCTTAATGCTTGTAAAACTGAGAAAAAAGAAAATCTCAGTGGATCTTAGGTTGATCCCAGTCGAAATCACTTAATGCACACGCGTGACATACATTCTTATGGAAATTTCTAAAGTGCAAGGTCAAAATTTTTTAGATGCAAGGGTTGTTTTTAAAAGCAACAGATCCTCATTTCTCTCGTTTCTCACCATTTTCACTCAAAGGGCAAGATAGAGAGAAGAGAAGAGAGAAGTTGAGTTGCATGCAAGAATTGAAGTTGAATTACATGCAAGATTGGAAGCGAAAACAAAAGGGTACCAAGCTTTAGCTAAGTGTTTTAGGCTGTTTTGGTGATTTTTTTAGAGTTGAAAGTAACGTTTTGGTTTTTCTTGATCAAAGGGGATTAAATGGATTTATTTTCCTTTTATAGGCCAAAAGGAGATTAGGTGAGTTTACAAGCTAAGGATCTAAGCTATCTTTTGTGAGTGACAAAATGATTTCTAAATAAAGTTTTTAAATATGTTTTACAATCTATTGTTTAAGTATGCTTGAAATAATTATTGAAATGTACTGATCATTATATTTCGATTTACAAGCATATTTGTGAAAAAGTATTTGAGTAGACTTATTTAGAAAGTGTTTCCAAAGCATGATTTTAGAAATGTGTTGACAAAGCATGTATTTATTGATAAGTTTACTGATAAGATTTGGAAGCAATAATTTATGAGTATGCTTAAAGTTTCTGGAATAGATTTGTTTACTATTTTAGAAAGGTACATGCAAAAGTATGAGTTTGATGAGAAAGGTATTATGTAAGACTCATGCCTAAATAGAAGGTTTTGAAAAAAAATACTTTTGTTAAATAATTGTATAATAAAGTAAACGATCGTGTAAAAGATAGACAATCGTATGAGAAGAAAACAATCATGTAAGGGATAAATGATCATGTAAAAGATTGAACAATCATTATATGGTTAAATGATCACGTAGAAGGTTGGATGGTCGTATATAAATCTAAACGATCATGTAGGAGGGTTGAAGAAGTCCTTGGGGTTATGTCGGTCAAAGCAGGGGTGGTTTCCAAGTGTCATGGCATGCGAAGACTTTCAACTTAATTAAGCAAAAACTAGCAAAATTATAGGAGTTTAAGGGATGACTAATCCAACTTAGGGTTAGTATTAATAAGAGAAGAGGACAAAAGGAAAGGAGGATTATTCTGAGATTTTACAAAGAGAAAAGCTAGAGGTCGTTAAGTAAGAAGAAAATCAGAGAAAAGTTATGAACAAAGAGGGAAACTTAGTATAGTGAGTGATTTTTCTAAATGATTATAGTTTTCAAAAGCTTTGTTTTCTAAGTCTCATGTTCCATGTGTCATGTAATGCACGTTTACATCTACAGAAAAGCATTATTTGAAAGAGCTTTAATGTTATGTTTTAAAGTTAAAAATTCATGTTTTATTGATTGTATTATAAGTTTTGTTATAGAGTAAACTATTAGTTTTATTCCTATCAATAAGCTAGTTGTTACATGTAGATAATGAATAAAGGCGGCCATGTAGAGAAGGCCTACATGGTTGAATGAGGCAGAACAATGCATAAAAGATGTTATTGAGTCAAGAAGCCTGAGCAACAAGGAATAAACTAAGAAATTCTCAAGGATGCTGTTGATTAAAAGACCATAACAGTAGTCAATGCATGAGAACTGTTGAAGTCTTGGTGAAAGGAATAAGTGAAATTAATGTGTATTTAGGATATTTGAAATGTGTTATTTAATTTAGGCACTGAGCCTTTGTTTCAATGAAAATGATTTATGAATTATATTTCCAAAAGGTTTTAAAAGAATCACTCACTAAGCCCTTTGACTTAAGTTTTAAGTTTTTTGTCTCCAGGTTGTAAAAGATAAACGATCGTTTAGAAAGGTAAGCGATCAAGTAGACAGGTAAGCAATTGGAGGTAAGGGATCATTTAGGATGCTAAGCAATCGTGTTTGAAAGGATAGGCAATTAAGACTAAGCAATTGGTTGTGGACTTTTGAGTATGCAGGGTAGGTTCTCTATTAGTGTGCTCTTCGATAAGTCATTGGTCATGATCATTGTATACGAATTACTCACTATGTACCTCTTCATTGTTGAGTACAAGTTTTTATATTGCTTGCCCAGATATAAGTGAAGCAATAGGCTTATCTAGGTGATCCAGAGTCCAACATAGGGAATTGATAACAAATTTTAGTTCTAGAATCTACTTCTCGATTAGGTAGTATAAAAGAATAAATAATTAACATATAAAAGAATTTATAAAGAAAACTACTTACAAATGCCTAGAGAGTCTATAAAGGGTGGGACTAGATGCAAAGTGAATATGTGAACTAACTTGTATGCGAGAAAGATTGAAAGAATGTCTTACATTATAATACGATTAAGCAACATGATAGCTTTGAAGCGATATAGCTTACTCAACCATCTTATGATTAAAGCGTGCTCCTCTTAGAGTCATTAAACACCACACATGGTTACCTTTTGGGATCCATATGACTAAGAGTGATTAGACAAGATATATCTAAAAGAGTTCACTTCTGAGATGTACAAAACTTCACGATTAAGGGTAGCAACCTCTCGGTGCCTAGTGCCCACACTTATTCACCTTTCGGGATTCAAGTGATGTAAGTTGTCTCGTAAAGGAATAGAACTTGTCTGTGTTAGTCATGTTCTTGCTACATACCCTCTTGGGAAATTGGTGACATACGCTGGCCAAGCAATGAGAATAGCTCAACTAACGCAATAGGACTAATAAGCCAAATTTCCTATTAAAACTTATCAACAACTTAAACTATTAATAACATATTGCCTGATGGAAAGTAGAGACATAATGGATTGAAAAGGTGTAAACATGTAATATATATATAAAGAATGTAAGCCTTCGGCCATGGTACAATATAAATAGTATAAATATTACACATAGAATAAAAAGATGGAAGACTGAAGAATGGGAAAGAATACAAGTTAAGGAGAACAGGGAGATGAACTTCTCTTCATTTAGACTCTAAGATCTCACTTACAGTATGACCGAAGAAGAAGAAGAAACACTTTACAGCCAGTGGAAAAGTTATTCCATTTTGTCCTTCTTTCTAGACCTTGGCCCATACAGGCCTCCTCATCCTTGGTGGGGGTGAAGTCTTTTTATAAACAGCTTTTGGCGGGAAACTTCTGATCTTTTGAGATTGTTAGTGCTGATTGCAGCCTTGTGAAGTCACACTAATTCAAACTACCATTCTTGTCTTCTAATGCACCTTCCTCGCTTGATGACGTGGTCCCTTATTTGAAGATGTTAATAGCCAGATGAGTTCCCCTCGTGTAGCCCTTGCACAAGATGTTTTCATCAATTCACAAGTTTCTTCCTTTCTGTTTATCCTGCATTTAGACATGGCAATCACATAAAACAGACGTAATACTTATGTAAGATGTATTTCTAAATACTTATGTACTTACAACATAAGTTACGCACTTTGATCCTTTTCTTAGGCATTTTAACATCATTATTCTAATAAAAGAGGCTATATAATGGGTATTTATACACAATATCAGTAGCCAGTCAAGGATTTAATCGATTAAGTTGAGGAGCTAAACAATCGTTGAGAGCTGAAGTCTGTGAAGGCATTCGTCAACCTTTCCATCATTAGCACAGTAAACCAAATGTGCATATGGAGCCATAGATAGTACTCTTAAAACATACTTTTGAACATAACATAAGTCTTGTAAATTAGCTTAAAACCATGCTTGGCTTAAACCATAGGTTTAACTTGTAAAAACTTAAATATTCATGCTTTGAAAATCTTCAATAGAGATCAATAAGCTCAATATACTTCTCAGAACATACTTTAAACATTAACTTCTAAATCATGCTTCAAAAATCAATTTAGAAATCTATTTTGTCACTCACAAGCTATTTCTTGTGAAAACTTGAAATCATACTTAGAAATCTCAAGCATTTACGTAAAAAATTTTAATACAAGTCACTCACAATACTTGGTCCAACCCTTGGCTTAGAATTTTCTTCAAATTCTCCTTGACTTGAAAAAGCCATATTTAGGCCTTAATGTCATACCCCCTCCCAGACTATCTGCTAGCTTAGACCGAAAGACGGTGTGAAGCCGACAGACA
>JBBPDI010000032.1:14292779-14320187 GCA_037974545.1 Cucumis variabilis | reverse complement strand
ATAATTATAAAAATCCTAAGTTGCATTAGTCATCTTTAAGGTTCCTAAAATATGGTTAACACCTACTTAAAGTATTACACGTGTAAGCTTAATATTTCACTTAATCTTAATTTTTAGCTTAACACGTAACCCTTGTCAAATCAGATTTGATGTTTTCTCGCATGCTTTTTCTCGCAAAGAACTCTAATTGCCTAGTTATCTTTTAATCACCAAAATCTTTCACGCGTTGCCTTAATCGTGAAATAAGACTTAAACGCCTAAACATTAGTTTTAAAAATATAAAACTTCTTCAAAACGCCCTCTCAACACTTGGTCAAATTTTAACCCTTCTAATCTGGACTTGGGTCTCACAAGTAAGTTGTCTTTAAATAAACCGTGATGGATGTTGGTGGACCATACCAAGTCTTTCGAGGTACATACAGATGTTTCAGATTATGTCATAAGAGGAGTACTTATGCAAGAAGGCCATCAAGTAGCATACGAAAGTCATAAACTTAACAACGCTACACAGTGCAAGAGAAAGAGATGACTGCCATTGTACATTGCCTACGGACCTAGAGGTATTACTTATTGGATAGTAAGTTCATAATCATGACCAACAATGTAGCCACAAGCTTCTTTCAGTCACAAAAGAAGCTAACTACCAAGAAGGCATGATGCCAAGATTTCCTAGCTGAGCTTGACTTCAAGTTAGAATATAAACCAGGAAAAGCCAATGTTGTGACAGATGCCTTAAGTCAGAAGGTCGAGCTTTCCACCCTTACAATAAGCGTACCTACTAGCAACTTTCTTGAACAAATCATGAAAGAATGAGACACGATGCGCTAGCCAAGAATCTATTGAATTTGGCTAAGGAAAGGAAGACAGGATGGTTTTGGAAAAAATATGGCAACCTTTTAACACTTGGTAACTGACTCTTTGTGCCAAGATGGGGTCACTACATAAAGACATCCTGAAAGAGTGTCATGACTCTCTTTACGTAGGACACTTAGGTGTGAATCAGAACCTTGACTTAATACGTGATAAATACTATTGGCCTAGAATGCAAGATGATATAGAAGCCTATGTGAAGACTTGCCAAGTATGTCAACAAGACAAAAGAGAACAACAACTTCTTGCAGGTCTACTTGAACCATTACCAATTGTAGAAAAGTTTTGGAACAGTGTCACCATGGACTTCATTGTAGCATTACCTAAGTCCACAGTTTTGGGAGTATCATGGTGGTCGTGGACAGATTTAGCAAATATGCCACATTCATACCTTGTCCACCTGATGTTAAGGTTGATGAAAAGCTAAGTTATTCTTTAGGAACATAGTGAAGTTGTGGGGTAGCACAAAAACATAATCAGAGATCGTGATCCCTGCTTCACAGAAAAGTTTTCATGAGAACTATCAAGCTGGTGGGGACAAATTTGAATTTCTTAACCCATTTTTACCCATAGAGTGATTTCCAAACTGAAAAAGTAAACACCTTGTTGGAGTACTACCTAAGACACCATGTCAGTACACAGTAAAAGGATTAGGCAACTCTCCTAGATGTAGGGAAATTCTCTTATAACCTTCAACGAAGTGAATCAACAAGTAGGAGTCCCTTCGAATTGGTGATAAATTAACAATCCAACATACCATGTGCGCTAATCGCCCCCTATGAAGATCCTAACCCTTCTGCATATTGATTTAAGGGATGGCACAAGGAGCGAGATATCACCAGGTCATATCTTGAAAATGTTGTCAAAAGAATGAAAAAGTGGGCTGATAAAAAGAGAATTCCTAAAGAGTATGAAGCAAAGGACATGGTGATGATAAAACTTCTGCCAAACCAATTCAAGTCCCTATGAAAAGTACACACAAAAAGAGTGGGCATGGCGGGTTACAGGTTGGAACTACCTCCCAAACTCAAGACCCATAATGTGTTCCATGTAAGTATGTTAAAACCCTTTCATGAAGACAAAGAGGATCCTAGTCGAAGTATGACCTCTTGTGCACCGACCGGAGTAGTGACTGAGTTTAACAAAAATAAAAATCATAGAAATTATGGCCGAAAGATGACAAAGGGGAGTTCCAAATTATAAAGAATACTTAATTGTGTGGAAAGGTTTACTAGAGAGTGAAGTAAGTTGGTAACGAGAAAACTTACTTTGGCAATTTCAAGAAGAGATCAAGGAGTTCAAAGAAAATGCAACAAGGGCGTTCCGAAATTGAGTAGGGGAGGGTGCCATGTCCAAAATTTGACCCCAATTTTTTTTTTTAAATTAAGGCTCCTTAGTATAGCCCAAGGGGAGTCAAGAAAGACTTACACAGTCCGAAGACCCAAGGCATTTATAAGGAGACATGTCAAGGCCTTGACACGTCCATAAGAGCTGGTGGGCCAAGATATGAAAAATAAATTAATTCTTATGTTTGACACTATGGATAATCTTAGGTCTAAGGATCAAAACAATCATTTATTTGAGATTATTTATGATACATTCTCATGTAATAATCTCAAAAGAGGTTAGTCCAATTCCTATTCTCTAATAGAAAATAGGATTATAATTTATGTCCTTACATATATAATCATCCTATGATTATCAATTATAATTCAAAATAATCTTAATTTATTATTGTTTCCATAATAATAATCAATTAGAGACATTTAGGATATAATAACATATTCATGGATATTATTATACAATAACATGCAATTGCATAATAATGATAACAATAACTTTTGTTAAATAATTAAAAAATAAACAAATTATCCATAAAATTATTATAGACCACGATAAAAAACCAACACAATTATTCTCCAAAATGCAATACTAAATAAAATTATCGTACTCGTCATCCTACTAACTAAGTAGACACGATAGTTTAATTAAAAGATAGATAACAAATTATTTTTCCACTAGGCATCCAATTTACTTAATCATGATAAACACACATAACCATTCATATTTATAAAGTTGAACAATTTTGATTGGATAACAAACGTGTTTGGTTGAAATGTAGTTGGGCTACATTGTCCCAATTTAACCCCACACACATACTATTGAATTAAATGGTTATTATTTATGATTTTTCATGAATGGATGCATCATTTCATAAAAAGTGTTAGTAACTAAAGGACATGACTTTTTGAATGGCCACAAATAAGTCTATAAATAAGTCATTTTGATTGAGAGAAGAATAAGATGATAATCCTTTGTCTTCTATAAACAAATTTCTCTCCATATCCACAAATCTTAACATTCGGTAGATTCACAAGGTTTGTTCGTAGATCTTCTATACGGGGTGCTACACTTAGAAGAAAGTTGATCTGTTCTATCTTGAGAGGTAATTACTCTAAATACTCAAGCACTAGGATGAGTAAATTTGTATTAAGATTGTTATAAAGATTATCAAATTGTTATGAAGATTATTATCACAATGAACAGAAACTTTAAATTTGTCTCAAGCAAATGGTTAATTTCCAATGAAACATAATGTTTTTTTTTTTAGATTTCTTCACAATGGATTTTCTTCATTGTTTTGCAATCATAGTTTTAATATTAATTTAGTTTAATATTAATTTGGAAAATTTAGTGCATCTTTCAATTCATGTTTTTATTCAAAGCGTTCTCACAGTATCAGAGTTGTATCTTCGTAGGTATATGCATATATATATATATATATATATATATATATATTTGGTTTGGATTTTACTATTATTTAGTATACTTTAAATTCTATATAAATAAGTAAATAAATATCTTAGTTGTAATTTTTTTATATTCAGTTGTAAAAACTAAAATTGTATTATTTTATTTATTTTTTTCATCTGCATGTCGTAAGTTAGATGTATAGTTTCTTATTGTTTATTTTTTAATTTTTTCCATCGGTTGGTAAAAGCATTGAATATTATTTGAGATTTTTTTTGTTTTGCTTCTGTATTATTTTGTTTACTGTCTTTAAATTTTTAATTCTTTTTTCTCCCTTAGTTTGCTGTGTATAATTTTATATATCTGATATATATATATATTTATTTTTTAGATTTGTTTTTTTTATAAAAAAAGTCAAATAAAAAATCACAGTATAGAAAATAATTTGAGTGTTTTAAATGTTTCTTTTTATTCAAATATCACAATAAGCATATTAACTTGAGTATTCTTTAAATAGTTTTTTTTCTTTGCGTTAGTTTGAATGTGAGAGTTCTTCTTTAATTATTTGTTTAAATTTATCTGTTTTGAAGATATGACTTCAACAAACTTTAATTCTCCTATAGCTGGTGTTGTCCATGGAGAGAAACCTGAAAAGTTTGGTGGCGTTGATTTCAAACGTTGGCAACAAAAAATATTGTTCTATCTCACCACTTTAAATTTGGCAAAGTTTCTCAAAGAGGATGCTTCAATTTTACCTAAGGGAGAAACTGACAAAGAAAAGCAACTTGCAGTTGATGCATGGAAACATGCAGAATATATTTGCAAGAATTACATTTTGAATGGGTTGGACAACACACTGTACAATGTGTATAGTAGTGTTGATTCGGCCAAGAATATATGGACTTCATTAGAGAAGAAGTACAAAACTGAAGTTGTTGGTGTAAAGAAATTTATCGTTGGAAAATATCTAGATTACAAAATGGTCGACTCCAAAACTGTAATTAGTCAGGTTCAAGAAGTTTTACATGATATACATGCTGAGAATATGACTTTGAGTAATTCTTTTCAGGAAGCATTAATAATTGAAAAATTGACACCCTCAAGGAAAGACTTCAAAAGTTATATCTAGCATAATTGCAAAGAGATAAAAACTTGAGGAACTTATGGTCCGACTTCGGATTGAAGAGAATAATAGAAAGACAGAAAAGTGTAGTATGGATAGTACAATAGATCCCAAGGCCAACATGGTGGAAAGTAGACCACAAAGTAATAAGAAAATGAAGTTTTCTGGTGAAGGTTCAAATAAAAAACCATGATTCACAAAAAAATTCAATGGAAAGTGTTACAACTACAATAAAATGAGACATCAATCTAAGGATTGTCGTAAGCCACGGAACTTTTAGAAAAAACCTCAAGCTCATATCACAAAAGTTGATGAAGTATTAGATGGTGTTGCACATATTGAACTTTGTGCAGTCATTTCAGAATGCAACATGGTGGACAATTCTAAACAATGGTCGGTAGACACTGGAGCTACTCGTCATATTTGTGCCAACAAGATATGTTCACATCATATGTGCCAATCTCTAGTGGAGAACAACTATTTATAGGTAACTCATCTACTTCAAAGGTTGAGGGACAAGAAAAATTATTCTGAAGATGACCTCTGGCAAGGAACTCACTCTCAACAATGTGCTTCATGTTCCTAACATTCGCAAGTACTTAGATTCTGGTTCATTGCTTAGTAAGAATGACTTTAAGTTGGTCTTTGTATCTGATAAGTTTATACTTTCCAAGAATGAAATGTATATTAAAGAGGGTTATTTGAGTGATGGTCTCTTTAAATTAAATGTACTCATAGTTGTACCCAAAAGTATTATTAATAAAGTATCTACTTTTGCTTGTATTATTGAGTCATTTGTTTGGCATGGCAGACTAGAACATGTTAATTTCAATTCTTTGTGAAGGCTAATTAATATGAGCTTAATTCCAAATTAACTTTTGACACAAATCATAGATATGAGGTATGTGTGGAATAAAAAATGACTAAGGCCTCTTTTCATTCAACTGAGAGAATTACCAAGCCTTTAGAGTTAATTCACAGTGATATTTGTGACTTGAAATTTGTTCAAACTAGAGGCAGAAAAAAGTACTTTATTACTTTTATCGATGATAGCTCAAGATATTGTTATGTTTATCTGTTGAAAAGCCTATAAGGCAATTGAAGTGTTTAAGCTTTATAAAAAAAAGCTTGAAAATCAACTTAGCACGAAAATTTTGGTCAGAACATGCCATTATTTACCAAAGTACTCCTACTTACTCACCTCAATCCAATGGAATTGCTGAACGAAAAAATCAAACACTTAAGAAAATGATGAACACAATGCTTATAAGTTCAGGTTTACCCCAAAATTTTTGGGGAGAAGCTTTGTTGACAGCAAATTGTTTATTAAATAGAATTCCTCATAAGAAGTCGCAAAATATTCTTTATGAAAAGTGGAAAGGAAGAAAACCTTCCTACAAATTCTTACAAATGCAAAGGATGCCATGCCTAAACCTAACATGGTTAAAATCGAACAAAAAACTATTGATTGCATATTCATTGTGTATGCTAGTAATAGTTGTGCATATCGATTTATAGTTCATAAATCAGACCAGATATTTCAAATATACATGTTAATACAGTCATAGAATCAAGGAATGCAACATTCTTTAAGAATGTTTTTCCTCATAAAATGTCTTGTGAAGCAAGGTTACACAAATGTTCGTTTGATGCTATAACGAGTGAATCTCATAATAGATCAAATGTTGAGTTAGCGAAGGATGAGGAACTCAGACAAAGTAAAAGGATGTGGATATCAAAAACATGTGGGCCTGATTTTTTAACTTATTTGATAGAAAACGAAGCTTAAACATTTAAAGAGGTCATGTCCTCTCCTGAAGCTCTATATTGGAAAGAGGCTGTGAATAGTGAAATTGAGTCCATTATACATAACCATACTTGGAAGTTAGTTGATCTTCCATTAGGAAGTAAGTCACTTGGTTGCAAATGGATTTTCAAACGAAAAATGAAGACCGATGGGCCAATAGATAAATATAAGGCAAGGCTTGTCCACAAAGGTTACAAGCAACAAGAAGGACTTGACTATTTTGATACATACTCACCAGTTACTTGAGTTACTTCCATTCGCATGCTCATAGCAACATCAGCCTTGCATGGATTTGAGATACATAATATGGATGTCAAGATGACATTTTTAAACCGTGAGTTAGATGAAGAGATCTATATGCAGCAATAACCTTGACAAATGATACTGTTAAATAACCTTTAGCTATACCACATTCATTTAACTATAGGATTAACGACGAGCACACAGAAGCAAAATGCACAGCACTTTGGTAACCCAGTTCGACAAATATGCCTACGTCTGGGGAGCCTCTTTGCTCAGATCAGAAATATTATTAATCAAAAGTAGCATATTTCTCCAGTTACATAAAATAGTTAGAACAATAACTAAAATAATTTCAGGATCCCCCTAAATATAACTAGAATCTCATTGACGACAATTTCAAGCTCCCCCTGAATCTGTGAGTTGATCCCTCAACTCAATGCTCTTCATGAATATTCCTTCTCTTCTCAAAGAATGCTACTTTCCATGGAATCTTCATATTCCATAAAATTAAATACTCATCAATAAAATGATCACCTTTTTCAAGCTTTCACAGTTCGCTGGACGCTTCAATACTTTTTGATCTACAGATTAATTTTCTTCATCCACATAATCATCGTCAAGTCACCCGTTTATATCTTCTCCAAAAATCTCAACCAACGAGATCATAGATTTCTTATTAGAAGGAAGCAACCTTAACCAAAAACTCTCTATATATTAGAAAGATTTAGAGATTAAAAAATAGGTTGAAAAAGAATTATTTATTTGACAAAAACAAAAACTCAACAAACTCCCCCTTTTTTGTCAAACACCACCAACATTCTTTTTCTGGTCAATCTTATCCACATCAGCATTTCAACAGCGGAAGCATTGACAAAACACCAAGATAAACATACATAAGCTAACAACACACCAATTGAGAAGCCAGCGCAAAGTTACACCAGAAGTAAAACCTAAAGCCAAGCAGAAAGCATCAACATTATCATTGATACACAGAGAAAACAAAACAACCATCCATACACAAAATTTCCCAAAACCAATGAACCAATGAAATCGTCTGAACCAAAAAACAGAAACCACAGAACCAATATACCAAGCGGAACCAACAACACCCAAACTTACTGACCAACTATCCAATTATCAAAGGCCTCAACCAAAGATACACTTTGGGCCCCAACCAGAGATACTTCTCCCCCTTTGATCAAAAAAGAATAAATACAAGCTAAGAGACAGCTTGACCAGAAGATACCATCTACTGCAAGTAACGAATAAGAGCATCAATCTCCAATTTGCAATGACCTCCTTAATAAGTCGAGGATAAAAGAACCCTACATGTAGGATTGTGAGAGAGAGACCAGATCGATTAACCTACTCCATAATAGCTACCCACGACTGATGTTTATCAGACACATTTACTTCATCAGCCAAACGTTGTTGCACAACATACTTTTACCGCTGAGCATTTTCCTCATGTTGAAAAGAGATACCGTCAAGGGGAACAGAGGGAATGTTGCGTGGAAGACATCTTTGTCCAATATTAATATTAACTCCCTTTGTTTCAAGAGCCTTGGTAGTATGAGGCAGAGACGGAGACACTGATGCCTCTGGTGGAAGAGAAGAAGACACAGACGGCTCATAAGCATTAGCCTGTGCAGCATTCATAAGAGAACCTTGTTTCGACGTAGAGAAGGAAGACTGGTGAATTGGCACAGTATCGGAAGAACTACTAGAGGCACCAGATAAACTCTATTGTGATTTGGAAACCATAGGAGCTTTTCCCTTTGAAGATTTCGAACCAGATAACTGTTGTTTGATTCTCCATACCCTTTTTACCTTTTAACTCCTCTATGTTTGATTAACGGACTTCTGAGCATGTTTTCTATTATCAACTTTTGAAACCATTCTCCATTCATATCTGTCTTTGTTCAACATTTTGTAACAAAAAGGTTTAATATGACCCTTCTTGCCACAAAAGTGACATACCCATGTTTGGGTAGAAGATGGAGGAATTCTACTGCCTCGTGAATATTCCCATGTACTACTAGTCACATCTTCACGCGCTGGTACAAACACTGTCTTGTTTTCTTATCTCTTCAGATTCACAAAAGTATTATCGCTTAGACCATGCTTACCTGAGTCAGTTCTTCCCATGGCCAATATTTGATCTAGACACCCAGTACCAGAATTTAACATTTTTACAGACTTCTTCAGTTGTTCGTGGTTCATTTGAGCTTCTTTTAGTTTCAGCTTCAGAGATAAAATCACAGAAAGAAGTCTCTCATTTTCTGCTATTAATTATTGAATCTTTTCTTTTTGAATGGCCCTGGCTGTAGTATCCTCTTCCCACAATGATTTCATCTTCTTGTAGGACATGTTCTCTATGTGTTGACAATTTAAGTCAGCATCTGTCTGATAGCCTGAGTCTTCTTCACTATTAGAGGCGGTACTGATAAACGCATTGACAAACTATTCTTCTTCAGCAATTCCTTCATATTCCTCATCAGACAATGTAACTCCAAAGCTTTTCTTCTGCCTTCTCAGATAGGTTGGACATTCAGCCTGATAATGACTGTGGCCTCCACATTCTCTACATTTGAATGATCTATTCTCTCTGCCAGATAAATGATCTGATTGCTCGGTGTTTGAACGATTAAATTCTCTCCTTCTAAAGTTATTCTAAGATTGGTTATTAAATCCATAGTTGTTAGAGCTATTCATTTTCTTGATCACATTTGAAAATTGCTTGGTTAGCAGGTCACTCATTCACTTGATCATTAGAAGCTTTTCTTTTTTCAACGAATTCATCTTCCTGGATGGATGGAAAACAAAGACCTTTATCTTTACTTTCTACACGTTCAGCCAAGGTAATTTCGTATGTGAGCAGTGAGCCAAACAACTCATCGAGAGAGAGTGTAGACACATCATGTACTTCCTCAATTGCGATGACTTTCATATCAAATTTCATAGGAAGAGATCACAGAACTTTTCTAACTAATGTAGCTTCAGGTATTTCTTCACCAAGGTTAAATGACTCATTTGCAATTTTCAGAACCCGTCGTTGTATTCAGTTATGGTTTCTTCTTCCATCATCCTCAAGAATTCAAACTTGGTAGTCAGAAACAAAAGGCGAGACATCTTGACTTTAGTAGTTCCTTCAAATGCAACTTCTAGTTTTTTCCAAGCATCTTTGCGGTAACACATGAATTAATCAACTTGAACATGTTCAAGGCTACTTCATTATGAATGGCATTTAGTGCTCGAGCATTTCCCATAGATTCTTTCTTTTCAGCTTCAGTCCAGGTTTCATCAGGCTTAGGAACATACTTTCCATCTATTGTAATCATAGGCGCAGTCCACCCCAGTTTAACTGCTCTTCAAGCCTTTGAATCCAAGGATTTTAGAAATGATATCATGTGAATCTTCCAATAAGAATATGGGTGGTCGTGTAGTAGCTGTACCTTCTTCTTGGTGTTTCCATGAGTATTGAACTTGCTCTGATACCAATTGACAAATGATACTGTTAAATAATCTTTAGCTGTAGCACATGCATTTAACTACAAGATTAACTACGAGCACACATAAACAAAATACACAGCACTTTGGTAATCCAGTTCGGCAAAATGCCTACGTCTGAGGAGCCTCTTTGCTCAGATCAGGAATAGTATTCATCAAAAGTAGCATATTTCTCCAGTTACATAAAATAGTTATAACAATAACTAAAATAACTTCAAGCTCCCCCTGATTATAACCAGAATCTCGTTGACGACAATTTCAGGCTTCCCTTGAATCTGCTAGTAGACAACATCAGGCTCCCCCTGAATGTAATCAGAATCTTGTTGACGACAACTTCAGGCTCCCCCTGAATCTGTGAGTTGATCCCTCAACTTAATGCTCTTCATGAATATTCCTTCTCTTCTCAAAGAATGCTACTTTCCATGAAATCTCCATATTCCATAAAATTAAATACTCATCAATAAAACGATCACCTTTTTCAAGCTTTCACAGTTCGCTGGACGCTTCAATACTTTTTTATCTACAAATTAATTTTCTTCATCCACACAATCATCTTTAAGCCACCCGTTTATACATTCTCCAAAAATCTCAACCAACGAGATCATAGATTTCTTATTAACCAAAAACTCCCTATATATTAGAAAGATTTAGAGATTAAAAAATAGGTTGAAAAAGAATTATTTATTTGACAAAAACAAAAACTCAACAAACTTGAAAGGTTTGTTTCTCCTAGTCAAGAAAAGAAAGTTTGCAAATTAATTAGGTCTCTTTATGGACTAAAATAAGCACCAAAACAATGGCATAAAAATTTGACAGTGTAATGATAGCCAATGTGTTTAAAATCAATGAATGTGACAAATGTGTATATGTCAAAAGCGATGAGAATGACCATGTTATTGTGTGCCTATATGTTGATGATATGCTAATTATATGTAACAATATCAACATTATTAAGGAAACCAAACAAATGTTGGCCAATAAATTTTAGATGAAAGACATGGGTGTCGCAGATGTTATTTTAGATATTAAAATTTCTAGAACCATCTCAATCACATTATGTTGATAAAATATTGAAGCAATATACAAAACATGATATTGTGATCGCAAAGACCCAAATTGATGCTAGTCTCCATTTATGTAAAAATAATGGAGACAGTATAGAACAATTAGAATACTCTCGCATCATTGGTAGTTTGATGTACATCATGAGTTGTACACGGATGTCCTTATATAAAGTATGTTGTAAGCAAGTTAAGTCGCTATACAAATAATCCAGGTAATGATCATTGGAAAGCTATCTTGAGAATTTTGGGATATTTAAAGCATATTAAAAATTATGGATTATATTATACTCGATATGCTGCTGTACTTGAAGGTTATAGTGATGCCAACTGGCTATCGAGCACTAAAGACTTCAAATCCACAAGTGGTTACATTGTTACCCTTAGAGGTGAGGCTGTATCTTGGAAATCTTCGAAACAAACATGTATAGCATGTGGAATCTAAATTTATAACCTTAGACAAGGTTGGAGAAGAAGAAGAATATCTTCAAAAATTTTTGGAAGATATTCCCAACTGGTCTAAATCGATGCCTGCAATATGTAAACATAGTGATAGCCAGACAGCTATTGGAAGGGTACGAAATATTATGTATAATGGCAAGTGTCAACATATACGATAGAGACATAATGCAATCAAGCAACTACTTGATGAAACACAAAGGACCCAACACCAGGTAATGACACTGAGATCTTACTATATCAATAGAAATAGGAAATTACAAGATAACAAGGCCAAATTGAATTGGTTATTCAATTCGACTAGACTCTCCTCTCTTCATGTTACTCTATCGTGCAAGAATACACAGAAAAGAAAACACCTTCCCAAAAAGCTACCTCCCTTACTCCCCTCCTCTCTGTTATTTATAGCTAAAAACTCCCTCTCTTGTGGTCCCCCTCTTCACAACTGCTCTACTTACTGTGATCCCCAATTGTCGTTAGTATTCTTAACTAACTCATTTTCTTTCTCTTTTTCTTTACCCTTCTTTCTCCTCATGTATTGGTGTATTATTGGAGGTCTAACATTGCATTCTTGTTCCAGTTTCACCTTGTCCTCAAGGTGGAAATCAGGGAATGATTGTTGGAAATCATCATAGTTTTCCCATGTTGCCTCATGGCTTGGCAGTCCTTTCCAACTCATCAAAACTTCCTAAACTCCTTTTTCGTTCTTTTGGTACCAGTAGACCTCTTCTGGTGTTGCTAGCCACTCGTGATTTTCTGTCAAGAATGGTACCAATTCCTCCTTGTTTGTGCACTCACCGAAAGCTTTCTTCAATTGTGAGACGTGGAACACAGGGTGAATGGTTGCTGCATCAGGCAACTCCAGCTTATACGCGACTGGGCCAATTTTCTTCATAACTCGATAGGGACAAAAATACTTTGGTGAAAGCTTTTCATTCCTCCTCTTTCTCATCAAAACCTGTCGGTGCGGTCTAAATTTTAGGAACACCATGTCTCCTTCTTCAAATTTAACATGTCTTCTCTTCATGTCGGCATAGCTTTTCATCTTTTCTTGTGCTATGCGTAAGTGCTCTTTGAGAGCTCCCAACGCTACATCTCTTTCTTTAAGCTGCTCATCTAATATGGAATTTGTAGTCTCCCAATCTCTGTAGTATATGAGAGCTGGAGGGGTTCGTCCATAGATGACTTGAAATAGTGACACACCCAAAGACCTTTGGTATGTGGTGTTATATCAGTATTCAGCCCAAGAAATCCATTTCATCCATTCTTTCGGTCTCTCCCCACAAAAGCACCTTAAATAGATCTTGATGGATCTGTTCACCACCTCTATCTGCCCATCTGTCTGTGGGTGATAAGCGGTACTCCTGCTCAACTTTTTGCCTGCCAATCGAAACATCTCCTCCCAAAAATTGCTCAAAAAGTCTTGTCTCGATCGGACACAATTTTCTGTGGAAAACCATGTAACCTGACAATCTCTTTAACAAATAATTCAGCCATAATCTTAGCATCAAACGGGTGTTTGAGGCCTAGGAAATGTGCGTACTTACTGAAACAATGTACCACTACTAATATCACTTCGAACCCTAAGGATTTGGTCAATCCTTCAATGAAATCCATGGAAATGTCCTCTCATACTTTATCCAGATGTGACGTTTTGGACCGTTTTGGGACGAAAATAAAAACTGACTCTCGAGCATATTTGTTTTGGTTTTTCTTGGCCAAAAACTTTAAAACCACTCAAAATGAGACCACCCAGTAGTTAGATATGAATTTTTGAGACAGTTGACATCGTTCGAAATTGGGTCATTTCTTCGGAGGCTATAACATTGGCCCTTTTTGGACCGTTTTGGGATGAAAATAAAAACTGACTCTCAGGCGTATTTTTTTTTTCTTTTCTTGGCCAAAAGCTTTAAAACCACTCCAAATGAGACCACCCAGTAGTTAGATATGAATTTTCGAGACTGTTGACATAGTTCAAAATTGTGTCCTTTCTTCATAGGCTATAACATTGGCTATTTTTGGACCGTATTGGGACAAAAATAAAAACTAACTCTCAGGCATATTTTTTTGCTTCTCTTGGCCAAAAGGTTTAAAATCACTCAAAATGATGCTACTCAGTAGTTGGATGTGAATTTTCGAGACCGTTGACATCGTTCGAAATTGGGTCCTTTCTTTGTAGGCTATAGCATTGGCCCTTTTTGGACTGTTTTGGGATGAAAATAAAAACTGACTCTTGGACATACTTTTGTTTGACTTTTCTTAGCCAAAATCCATAATAGCACTCAAAATAAGATCACTCAATAGTTAGATGTAAATTTTCGAGACCATTGAGATCGTTTGAAATTGGGTCCTTTCTTCGTAGGCTATAGTATTAGTCCCTTTTTGGACCGTTTTAGAACGAAAATAAAAACTAACTCTTAGGCGTATTTTTTTTTTGCTTTTCTTGGCCAAAATCTAGAATAGCACTTAAAATAAGATCACTCAGTAGTTAGATGTGAATTTTCGAGACCATTGAGATCGTTTGAAATTGGGTCCTTTCTTCGTAGGCTATAACATTGGCCCTTTTTGGACTGTTTTGGGATGAAAATAAAAACTGACTCTCAAGCATATTTTTTTGGCTTTTTTTGACCAAAAACTTAAAAACCTGTCAAAAAGAATATAAGGGAACGTTGAACTGTCTTAACCATGCATTTTCTGCCTAACAAGTAGGGTCGCCAACGTTGTACAACCAACACCACCACCATCAGGTCTCTTTCATAGACTGGTTTGGCATGGTCCCTTAAAGCCGGTGTGTGGATATAAAAAGCTATTGGTCTCTTATTCTGCATTAGGACAGCTCTGACTCTATAGCCCAATGCATCTATTTCAATCTCAAATGGTTCATTGAAATCCGGAAGAGCCAATATAGGTAAAGTCATCATAGCTTGCTGCAATCTTTCAAAGGCTTCTTGAGCTTTCCCATTCCACTTAAATGATCCTAGCTTCAATAATTGTGTCAAGGGTGCTGCAATAAAGCCATAGTGCTGAACAAATCATTTGTAATATCCTGTCAACCCAAGAAATCCTCTCACTTCACGGACATTGGTTGGAACTGACCATTGCGTATTGACCTTATCTTCTCAGGATCCACTTCCACTCCTTCTCCGGATAAGATATGGCCTATATACTCCACCTTAAGGTAAGCAAAAATGCATTTCTTCTTATTAGCAAACAATTTATGGCTTCTCAATACCTCCAATACCAATTCGATGTGTTGACAGTGTTCATCTAATCCCCTACTGTAAATAAGGATAACATCGAAAAATACTAAGACAAACTTATGCAAATATGACCTGAAAATAGTGTTCATTAAAGATTGAAAAGTGGCAGGTGCATTCGTGAGTCCAAACGGCATGACTAGAAATTCATAATGCCCTTCATGGATTCTAAATACTGTTTTTTCTATGTCTTGACTATTCATTCTAATCTGGTGGTATCCAACCTTTAAGTCAATTTTTGAAAATAAGTTGGCACCATTAAGTTCGTCAAAAAGTTCTTCAATCACGGGAATGGAAAACTTATTTGGGATAATGACATTATTGAGTGCTCGGTAATCCATGGAGAACTGCCAACTGCCATCCTTCTTCTTCACCAAGAGTATCGGACTGGAGTAGAGACTCGTGCTAGGACGTATGATTCCTGTTGATAGCATTTCGTCCACTAGTTTTTCCATTTCTTCCTTTTGTTAAAACCCGTATTTGTAGGACTTGACATTTACTATATCTGTGCCTCCTTTTATGTGTATATGATGTTCTATCTCTCTCTTTGGAGGGAGTTCTTCAGGCCATTTGAACACTTTACTATATTGCCTTAGCGCTCTTTGGATTTTGTTCGGAATGATGCTAGTTATTTCTGTCTCCACCTCTGTAGTTCCTGCTTCCAAGGCTCTACACTCGACTAAGTATCCGAGGTCTGAATTAGTCCAAGATTTAGTCAAGATCTTCAAACTGACTTGAGTCTTGGTTAGGCTTGGATCTCCCCTTATTACTACTTTTCTATTGTCATGGGGAAATGACATGATCAAATTTTTCCAGTCCATCTCCGTCACTCCTAAGGAGTATAACCATTGCATTCCAAGTATCAGGTGTACCCCTCCAAGTTCTAATGGTAAAAAGTTTTTGACTACTGTCTATCCATTGAGATTCAGTTCCATCTGTTCACACACCCCTTTTCATTTAATGGTCGTTTCCAACCTGAGAATTACCCCATAATTGGACGTCTCCTTGGTGGGTAGTTTCAGGTTCCTCACTAGTTTGAGTGAGATGAAGTGATGTGTAGCCCTACAATAGACCAACACTACAATCTCTCTCTCCTGCATCGTCCCCTTTTTTTTAATAGTGCCCGAATTTGTCAAGCCTACCACTGAGTTAATACATAACTCTACCACTCCCCCTAGTTCACATTGTAATTCGATGGCGTTCAACTCCTTCTGTTCATATTCGTCTTCCTCAATTATCTCATCCACGTTGTCTGCTCTTACTACAAACATACGTAGTTTACGTAGATACTTCGTCTTGCATTTATGCCCCGAGTAATATTTTTCGTCACACTTGAAACAGAGTCCTTTCTCTCTCTTAGCCTGAAATTCTGCATCGGATAGTCGCTTGGAGGCCCTATTGGAAATTCCATGTTTTCCTTATTCACGTGATTTGTTACAATGGTATTTGTTTTTGCCATAGTGTAGGGGTAATTTAGACCTTTGGCTCCCGCGTATCCAGTTAGATTTTCCTCTCTCCTCAGAATTTCCCGATTCTCCACCATCTGTGCATATTTCATCATTTCGACTAAACCACTTGGACGACAGAAATCCATTTCTACCTTAATCCATGGTAACAAACCTCCCATAAAGGTCCCTTCCACGATCTTATCCGGAATATTCTATAACGGCAACACCCATTTATTGAAAAGGTTTCGATATTCTTTGACGTTGGATTCTTGTTGAATTCGTAGGAATCGACCATATAAGGAACCTTCTTGGGATGATAAAAAATGGATCAATAGATGATCCTTCAAGTTTAACCAGTCTGTAAACTTATCCCTCTCCTCTTGAGTTAGATATCAGTTGAGAGTCGGACCTTTAAAACTGATTGTAGCCCAAAGAGCCATGAGTCTGGTTCATCCCCGTTAAACACTGGCATATCAACCTTTTTAAACTTGTCTTGATTGTTGTTTTCCCCGTTACCGTCATATTTCTTCTCCAACGTGCCATTTTTTATTTCCTTGCTAGCCGAGTTCTCTCATTCAGTCAATTTCATCGTTGATGTTTCCAACACAAATGACTCGAGCACCTTACCGCTTGCCGACACACGTTCTTTGGCCATAGTTTCCATAAATATCATCACCAGCTGATGACTTTTCTCCACTAAGGATTGAAGGTTTTCCATGTTCTGCAAAATCGAAGTCAGCTTTTCCTCCATCGCTGGTATTTTGCTAAGTTCTTGTTCATGTGCTTCCATCCTCTCTTCGATTCTTGTTTGAACCATGTTTCCTCCTCTGCCCGGATCGTCGTGCTCTGATACTAAGATGATGAAACACAAAGGACCCAACACCATGTAATGACACTGAAATCTTACTATATTAATAGAAATAGGAAATTACAAGATAACAAGGCCAAATTGAATTGGTTAATCAATTCGACTAGACTCTTCTCTCTTCCTGTTACTCTATCTTGCAAGAATACACATAAAAGAAAACACCTTCCCAAAAAGCTACCTCCCTCTCTCCCTCCCTATCTGTTATTTATGGCTAAAAACTCGCCCTCTTATGGTCCCCCTCTTCACAGCTGCTCCATTCATTGTGGTCCCCAATTGCCGTTAGTATTCTTAACTAACTCATTTTCTTTCTCTTTTTCTTTAACCTTCTTTCTTCTCGTGTATTTGGTGTATTATTGGAGGTCTAACACTACTCTCTAGTGGAATTATCACAATTGACTTTGTGAGGTCAACAGATAATATAGCGGATCCACTTACTAAAGATCTAACTAGGAAATTAAATGAAAATTCATAAAAAAAGAATGGGATTAAAGCCTATAACATGAAGTTATCCAGAGAGATAACCCAACCTAGTTGATTGGATATCTCAAGATCTAGGTTCAAAGGGAAAACCAATCTCTAAATAACAACGAGCACTGCATTAAAAGATTTTACCTATTCTACGAATAATGAGGTAGTGCTAATATGATTTTAGGGTAAGCTTTATGATTTTAATGATTTCTGTAAGTGATATTTATTAATAAAAGAACATATACGATGTTCTGTATAGGAATCATCTATGTGAGTGTGAAGGGGCCGCTTCTGTGAGAATTTTATGGCAAAATTCTCTAAAACACTCATGAGACTAGGCAGTGTTCAAGGCGAAAACAAACACAACCATGAGAACAAACTTTGTTATAATGAGAAGTCGTGTGATATCTATTGTTTTAGTTTACTCTAGAACGGTTGACAGTTCAAGGCATAATGTCCATTGATTAACCAAGTAAACTCAATTGATTTTCACTAGGAAAAGTTCAAAGTTTATACTGCTTATCTTCATGTAGGTTCTCCATTGGAAAATACTGAATGCTTATTTTCTTTCATTTGTCAATTTACCATTTATGGGGAGATTGTTGGAATAAATGATTATTATTTGTAATTCTTCATGAATGGATGCATCATTTCATGGAAAGTGTTAATAACTAAAGGACATGACTTTTCGAATGACCACGAATAAGTCTATAAATAAGTCCTTTTGATTGAGAGGAGATTAAGATGATAATCCTTTGTCTTCTACAAACAAATTTCTCTCTATATCCACAAATCTTGACGTTCGGTAGATTCACAAGGCTTCGTTCATAGATCTTCTATACGAGGTGCTACACTTAGAAGAAAGTTGATATGTTCTATCCTGGAAGGCAATTACTCTCAATACTTAAGCATTAGGGTGAGTAAATTTATCTTAAGGAGACAACATGAATTCGTTGGGCTTAGATCTATATTTATGTATGATTTTCTGCTTATTGTGATAATAATCTTCATAACAATTTGATTATCTTTATAACACATACTTCTATAACAACACTTTTATTTTTCATTTATTATATATTTGCTTTATCCTTTTGCCATCAATATCAATCGATTTATTGAAATGTTTGGAAGAAGTCATTTGGATTTTGGACAAATAAAATAAAAATGGAATTTCTTGAATTTTTTTAAGTAATGCAAGTTGTTGTATAGTATAGTAGGATCCAACCATAGATTCCAAAAGTCCTCATCAAAACATCCATTTTTTTTTCTCTGTATGTGCAATTTAGGCAATGCAATTTTATTTTATTTTCTTGCTAACCTTTCAAACAAAAATTTCTTCTCAATTCCATGCAAGTCTAAAATCCTTACACAATTCAATTCATTTGTAAATTTATATTAAACAAAATGAAAAATATTTATAAATATTTTATTTTTGAAGTTTAAAAGAACGTTTGTATCTCAAAAAAAAGTTCAGTCTTATAGTATGGTCAGCTTGAAAAGTTAAAGGATTTTCTTTTGATTGTGGAGCTATTTATAGAGTTGTTAGGTGAGCTTGGGCTTTGCTTGGTCCATGGACCTAGCCTACGGGTCCAACTATATAAATTTGAATTTTAGAATAATTATAACGATAGTAATTTTAGGAATAATAATTATGTATATATATTGCAACATTTTTAAAAAATTGTAATTATAGCAAAATCTATCAGATGTACTTATCATTCATAGAACTCTTATAGTTTAGTAATGATAAACTAATATTTACAATATAGTTTAATAGTGATAGATTTGGACATATTTTATTATATTTGTAACTTTTTTTAAAATGTTGTTAGATACTTAATTATTTTGCATTTAAGACTATTTTTGAATTTCACTGGAATTTAGACCAAGTAATAATATCTAATGATTATATTTCCTTATATAAAATTTATTATATTTCATTCTAATCCCTTAACTTCTGAGGTCACATTTCACTCTAAACCTAAGCTTTTACTAAAATGTTTATTTTATTTGTTTCACATTCAAAATTAGCTAATCATTCTAATCCTATTATCTCATCTACCATTCATAACAAATTTTCAAATATATTTATTAATAAAAAAAATGTAAGACTATTTATTTAGATATGAGTATGTATGACTACATGAATTGGTTGAGATATTATGTTTAGGGCTCAAAAGATTCAAAACAATATATAGCTAACCATTCAAAACAAATATATGCCAAGGAAAGAATTTACAAATTCATTTATTTTACAACAATTTGGAGGTGGGAAGGTTTACTTTCTAACCTCTTATCCGAGTATGTTTTATATTTGTTGAGCAATGCTTATAGCGATGAATTTCAAGATAAAATAAAATATTATTGACATAATATTGAAAGTTGAAATTTGCTTTTAAGTATTAGACTAAAATAACTTTGTGATGTTAAAAGATCTAAAAACAAAAAGAAAGAACAACTAAGTGAAAAATTCATTTAGACCTCAAAACATCTAATATAATAGTATTAGCTTAAACTTTCATTTTTAATAAGTGGATTAATGGACCATCTATTAGTGACGTAGGTTATCGTTATTTTCTCTAGATTTCATTTAAAATATCAAAACAAAATCATCTAATATATTTTTTTCCTCCCAAAATCTTTTCAAAATACCCCAGCTAAGTTTTCAACATAATTCTTCCTGAGAAAGTATGAAAATAAAAAAATCACTTATATCAAATTTGGTGGTATGAAAATTATATTTGAAAGCATTAAATTAATTTTAGTGATTTTAAAGCTGAGATTCAAAATTCTCCCAAAATAAAACATGCTAGAAATCTTATTTGGGGTGAAGATTATGCATTCATAATTTTAAAACCACCGGTATAAATTGAGTATCTTTTATTAGAATGGTTATGAATAATAAGATATTGAAATTATTTTAAAAAGAAAAAGAACTTAAATAGACTTTTATAAATAGTTTTAATATATTTTTATTTTTAAAAATGTAAAAGAAAATTATAAAAATGGGAAGAGGAGAAAGTATTTAAAAAATCAGACTTTTAAAAAGTTTGATTTATATCATATCCTACTAATGTTTTATGATTAAAACATCAAATTCATGATTAATGTTAGGTTGATGTTAAAGACGTTGAGAGAAGTTGAATTAGAAACCAAGCTGGAGAGACTTGCTGATTTATTTTACAAATTGAAACGCAATGATTTTATTAAGAAAAAGAGGTTAAAATTAAATAATTGTTAACTGTTAATTGTTAATTAATAAGAAAATTAAAAAAGAAAAAGGAAATGGGAAAAGATACGCGCAATCTGAAACCGCGGCTTTAAATGCGTGTCTAAATTTCTTTCTATTGTGTTTATAGGGAATATAGAGGAAACCAACACGCATTTTATCCCGCACCCAAACACTAATTAAAATGAATTTGTTGTTAATATTATTAATAAATAGACGCCCTTTAGTATCCATAGCCACATATCACCCCGTAATCATACAATACCCTTGACCTCTATCTTTTAATACATTATCACTGACTCATTATGTGAGATACCCATCTCGTGTTTCCTAAATTATCTATAAATAATGACATTTTGTGGATTACATGGATACACTCATATTCAAGTATTTTTCAAATAAATGGGAGATAATTGTATTTTATTTTAGAATTTTTTTTATAAAAAATATAACAAAATGGAAAAATGTTTACATTGTATAGAACAATTTCAAAAAACAAAAAAAATCCAATAGGCCCATAATGAAAAATACAAAAAATGTCTCAGTCAACATGTGACTAATTGGTCTAATATATTTGGTACACTATCGTGGTACAAGATCATCTGAATTTGGCTATTGTTTGTTAAATTTTTTTTCAAGATTCTTTTTTGTAGATGATAGTTTAGATTTAGGGGTGTAAATCCAACCCGCGCGACAACCTGAACTAATATGGGTTGGTTTGGGTTGAAAATTTTAGTTTTTTTTGGGTTGGATTGGATCTCGGGTTGGGGGTTGAAAATTTTGGTTCAACTCAACAAAACCCAAATTAATCTATATCTATATATATATATATTATGGGTGAAATCGGGTTGGGTTGGGAGACATTCTCAACCCAACCCATATTTTTGGGTTATTTGGGTTGGCAACTCGAATAACCCGAATTTAGTTTTCAACAACCCGTAAAATATGGGTTGTGTTGTATGGATTTTTTTTTTCTTTTCTAGTTACATTTAAATTGAGTTGTATAGGTTTGTTACATTTAAATTTCAAACATACATAATTCAAAATTGCATACAATAAATTCAAGCTAAACATTCATAAATTCAAAGTTACAAACATAAATAAATTCAAAATTACAAACACAAATAAATTCAAAGTTCTTAAAATACATAAATCCAAAAATTATTCATTACCATAAATGTTCATGAAGTTCATTTTTAATAATAAATGAATAATAAAGTTCAAGATATAACACAATCTAAACCTAAAAGAATAAGAAACTTAATTGTTTTTTTTAATTAAATAATATATTATTATTATTATTTCTATATATTATATTAATTCGGGTTGGGTTGAATTGAACCAAAATTTTTAACTCTCCAACCTGAGATCCAATCCAACTCAAAAAAATCAAGCTTTTTTAACCCAACCTAACCCATATTTTAATCTAACCCAACCCAACTCTTATAATATAGGTTGGGTAGTTCGAGTTATTCGGGTTCAACCCGTATTCTTACACCCATAATATAAAGTAGAAATGCTCGAAGTCATTCAATCGAAATACCTGAGCTTTGAATCAATTGTCAAATGCTCATTGGTGTCTTTTAAACAATTTAGAAAAGTTTTCACCCCGACGACGTATCAAAAGAAGGTGTTTTCTAAAGTACACAATTATGAGTTTGTGTGTCAACGAGGTATAAAATCTTAAAATATGTATAGAAATGTGTAATTTCGATATTCGGCTATTTCATCTACATTGCTGAGGATGTACCAATGAAAGAGTCATTTCTCTTCTTGTGATATACTTCGTAAACGTGAATCTCCCAATGGTCGTACTTTCTGAAAGAATACTTCATACTCACCAATGAACTCATCATCTTCAATGCTATCGTCATTTCGATCATCTCTAGTGAATTGGATCTCAATCCCCTTCAGATAGCATGAACATAAAGTATTTGATTAGTTCATAAGATATCCTTATGCAATAACCCCTCAGGACGTGCTTTGTTATGAACATATTGCTTTAGTATCCGGAGACTTCTTTCAATAGAATACATCCAACTGTAAGAAATTAAACCAGTAACCTTCGTCTCATATGGTAGGTAAATTGCAACATGTACCATGACGCTGAAAAAAGTAGGTGAAAATATTCTTTCCAATTTGCACAATATAATTATAATATCTAACTGCAATCTGTCCAAATCACTTATTCTTATCGTCCCGATGCACAAATTACGAAAAAAATTGCACATTTCAATAATTGCAGTGTACACATTTTTTTGGTAAGAATGTCCTAACACCGATTGGAAGAAGTCGATGTAGCAGTACATGACAATCGTGCGTTTTGAGATCTGATATTTTTCCCTCATTTGCATTCACACATCGTGAAATATTAGAAACAAATCCATCGAGAAACTTAACTGCTTTTAAGAACTTACAGAACTCAATTCGCTCGTTGCTAGTCAAGGTATAGCTCGCATGTGGTTTCACCAATCCGTTACCCACTTCTACCAAATGTAAATCCTTTTTTAATTTCAAATCTTGTAAATCTAACAACGTACCGACCAAGTTGTCACAAATATTCTTTTCAATGTGCATTACATCAAGTTTGGGATGAATAAGTAGTCTTGGCCAATAAGGAAGATCGAAAAAAAATACTCTTCTTAGTCCAATTAAGAACTCTTTTTCTTTTTCTATCTTTTAACGAAGGATGCTTACTCATTACTGGAAACTCCAAAGAATCTAGTTGTTCCAATATTTTTTGGTCATTCATTACAACTGGAGGTGATTTACGCTCTACCTTTCAATCATGGAGTCTACTTCTACGCCAAACATTGGAAACATACGTTTTATTAACTCTAACATCATATTGAAAGACTTGTTGTTCCAACCATTGAGAACTTTGACGTGCATCATTTTAACCTAAAAATTGAATGACGAAAATTCAGAACAGTTCGGGTATAGCTCACAACTTGCTTAATTTAATAACTCCTTAAATACGTTGTTTGTTATATTTTCTTCTAAATCTAAATCTTCATCTCTCTCTTCTACTTGTTCGATATCAACTTGTAAATCATGCAACATATTCAACATTTCATTTTCTTCATTAACTGGGTTACGTCTGGTTCCTTCATCAACTATTGGATTACTACTAGTTCCTTCATCAACTATTGGGTAACTACTACTCGTTCCTTCATTAAATATTTGTATACCTATGTTCAAGGTCAATGGCTTTTCATGATACACCCAATTTATATAGGAGGAGGCTATTCCAGTGGTTAATAGATGTCGCCTCACACCCTCTAAGGAGTCATAATTTGAATTCATACATTTCTTGCATGGATACTTTCTTTTCCATAATTATTTGTGTGATGTTTTGCAACCTCTAAAAATTGAAAAACTTATTCTCTGTACTCAACAGAAAACTTATCCCTAATTTTCATCCAACTCTTGTCCATCTCGTTAAAAGGCCTGATAAATAAATATGTTATATATATTAGTTTTATATATACTCCATTTTAGTTACGTTAATTAACATTTTTAAAAATTCAAATGCAATTTGAAAATAAAATTCAAATACAATTTGAAAATGAAATTCAAATACAATTTGAATATGAAATTTTGAATTTGATAAAAACCCTTAGTTTTATCTCAAATTTAGTAAACCCTGAACTATTGTTCAATATAATGTATTCAAATTTCATCTAAATTCATACATTTTTCTAAATTCATACATTATTTAAATTTTGTATAATTTTCTAATTGCAATAAAAAAATATACATACATATACATATGCACTAAACTATACATAGATATACATTACACATTACAGATACACATTACAGATACACATATACAAATTAAATATACACATAACACATACAAATAAAATTATACTTGCATAAACATATATATACATTACACATTAAATATACACATAACACATACAAATAAAGTTATACTTACATAAACATATATATACATTACACATTAAATATACACATAAAACATACACATACACATAAAATTATACTTACATAAAAATATACCTACATATACATATACATACACCATAAACATATACACATAACACATACACAATAAACATATACCTACATATACATATACATACACATTAAATATATATATAACACATACACATACACATACACATAAAATTATACTTACATAAAAATCTACCTATATATACATACACCCAAAACATATACACATAACACATACACAATAAACATATACCTACATATATACATATACATATACATACACTTTATACACCTACATGCAAAAAAAAAAAAAAAACACAAAAAGATGACCTCAAGATGAATAACAAATTTATTACTTTTGACTTTCCATGACGTCGCAGATTATATTCACTTTTTGCGACGTCTACTTGATCACGTCATGGAAAGTTGAATAACAAATTTATTACTTTTGACTTTCCACGACGTGTGTCAGAGCCGTATCGCGGAATGTGAGACTTTCGGTGACGTCACTAGGTCAAACAGCGCAGAAAGTTAAAAGTAATAAATTCGTTATTCAACTTTCTGGGATGTGGCGAACTATTGACGTCGCTGAAAGTTAATCTTAAATTTATTAGTTTCCACTTTTCGCAACGTGTTACACCCTTAAGTTGTGGAAAGTCGAAACGTTTCATTTCTATGGAGACTTTTCGCGACGTTTGAGGACACCTATGTCGCAGAACGTTTATCATTCGATTTAATATTTGGATTTTCCGCGACGTGTTTCGGATACACGTTGCAAAAAGTCTTAAAAACAAATTAAATATTCTCCTTTCCGCGACGTGCGTCGTCGAAAGTTTATCATTTGAATTGATATTTGGACTTTCTGCGATCTCTCATAGACATATCGCGAAAAGTCAAAAAACAAATTAAATATTCAGCTTTCCGCGACGTGTTAGAGACAAACGTCGCGTAAAGTCTCCAACGAAACGAAACGTTTCGACTTTCTGTGACGTATCCAAGAAGTATTTCGAGGAAAAGTAAAATAGCAAATTAATTAGTAAACTTTCTGCGACGTTGTGATCCCATATGTCGTGGAAAGTTCTATATTGCTACGTATTGGGGCGGACGTCGACAAAAGCGACTTAACGCTGACGTTGCTTTGAGCGACGTCATTTCTGGCGTCGGGATAAGTCCGAATTCTTGTATGTGAGGAAAGGTGGACAAAAAGTCAGCCTTAGTTTTATGTTCTGCGAGAAAAAGAATGTAATTTTGTAATGCATGAACCTTATAAAAGTGTTAAGTTAATAAAGAGAAGTAGTTATGTTATTCTGCTGTTTCATTATTATTTATTTGGGTTTTTGCCTAGGAGTTAAAATTGAGTGGTGTTATGTAAAAGTACTAGGCGATGAAACAAAGTTCAAAAGTTGTAAATTTCCACCGCAACAAGAAATTCTAAGTTGAGGAAAAGGCTTTCACAAGAAGCAAGCTAAGTAAGATAATCTCACGAAGAGATGCACAATGAGTGTCTAGGTGGCATACCCCCATCTAGTAATATTTGAGGTGGACGTGCCAATTTTTCTATATAAAAAATTAAGATAGCCCCATGGTAGCTTTTAACATTAGTTATTTATTTATTTTAATTAAGACATTGATTTTTATTTGAATACAATTTTTTTGGTGAAGGCTTTATTTTTTTCAACCTTCAAATTCAATACAATTGTAAAGGAATAAAAAGATGAAAAAAAGGAACACATGTAGATCTAAATTTAGCTTTTAACAATAAGACATTAGTTTTTTTGTTTTTTTAGATACAATATAACATTAGTTAATTGAGTGGATTTATGTTTTAGATAATGCTGTTACGAATAAAAATAACAAAAATAAAAATAGATTATACAGTTTTTTTTTTAAGAAAAATAGTTTAGATAGTTAATAACATACAATGACTGCTTTCCATTGTTCATTGATTCAACTTATCCATTTACAACATAATAACAATGCAGAAAAAATGAAATAAATAAAATTAACATACAATAAATGTTTTATACATTATGTGGTATGTGAATTTTTAATTATTTTTTAAAATAAGTTTTGCTAAGGTGACGTTGAAACTAATTTGAATATAAAAAAAGAAATATAATGGAATTATTTAGGAAGGAAGGAAGGAGGTTAGAAGAGGAGGTGGAATATCCAAAGAGCATATAATAATAATATAATTAAAAAAAGAAAAAAGAAAAAAGGTTGAGAAGAAGGAATATTCGTGAAGAAGATTCGTTTAATTCGAGCTTCCTTGGAACGTTGCATTTGGTGTTTGTATCCCCATAAATACCTCATTTCTCCATTCCCATCCG
>JBBPDI010000032.1:14275441-14291941 GCA_037974545.1 Cucumis variabilis | reverse complement strand
GGAGATTAATTTGTAGATTTAGAGACGTCATCAAAAGTAAGTTTTCTAGATCTTTAAAAGCATGCTTAGAATTTATTTAGAATTTTGATTCTAATTTTGCCAATGTACTGGTATTTTAAATATTCTCAATTAAACTGAGTAATGGTTCTTTAATACTTCCGCTGCCATAGGGCTTTTATCCCTTCACATACAACATGCACTATCCTCCAAACTAAGTTGAGGGATAGCTTGCAACTATATACTGACGACCTGCCACCCAAAGTCTTCCTCTTGCCTAGCTATCGTCGACCATTTCATGATGGCCCTAAGCTAGTCATTTGCACAGTCCATGTCTTCGTGAAAAACCTCCACAGTCTCGAACTACCCTCTGCGCTTCCTTTTCACTTCGCTGGAACCCGACCTAAGTTGTTAGACCTACAGGTCATGCATCCACCATGTCTTTGGGCGACATGTTTATTCTCGAGCTGTACATAGTAGGGAACTCCATATCCAATCTATCTTCCGGTTGAACTCCCTCACTTCCGCTTGGCACATTGAACCAGATATTAGCAAACATCTCTACACGGGCCCTCGTCGCATGATCTTTTTTAAGACATACGGCAGCTCATCCTAATGCAAGAAAGGCTTGTTCAATAGGCCTTTTGCTGTAGGATGCGTCTGTAAAAAAAATAAAAAATGTTCATGAGTATTCAATTATAATGATGTAAGCATCTCATTCATCTAGCTTCTTACCCTAACCCAACTGTCAAAGACGACCTTCATTGAACAGATGTCCTTCATGTAAGTGATATATGTAGACAAAAAACACGTCCCAAAAATGATGTGAATTCTATTGATGGGATGATTGTCAAACAAATGCGTTAATACACATAAATAGAATATGAAAAATAGTATTGCAATCAACATAGTACAAATATATTATTAATGTGGTTCTACAACAACTAAGATGGTACTAGTGTTTACGCAACTGTCATTCACTGAACGTCGCCTCCGTGAGGTTATCCCTCAATATAGTTGATGTCTCACCTCTAGTCGTTGCGTAGTTTGAATCACTCTTATCGACGTCGTCCAAGATATTGACATTTTTCATCTCTCGATTTAATAGATTATGTAGTAAACAACACGTCGTTATAGTGCGACATTGCACTTGAACGGGGTAGTATGACTTCTCGCGATCCTTCAACAGATTGAACGGTCGTTTAATAACATTATGTGCGAAAGAATGCTTCATGTTCAAGAACTCCTTCGATGTTGTTGGAGCATTTTTGGCTCCTTGCCACTCTTGGAGGTTACATCATTGTCCTCTATAATGAGCTAAAAATCCCTTCGCGTTTGGATACCCCGCGTCAAAAAGGTAGTAATACCCTGATATGATATTAATTAAGATTATACTGAAGATAATAGTATTACAGAAAAGAAAGTACTATGGGGGTAATAGTTTGCTTTTACCCTTTGGAACTTTTAGTCTGTTAGGTCGTGAAATGGCATCACAAAGAAAACAAAGTCTCCTTTCATATCAGTTATGGATCCTTTCCAGTCGGATAAGACAAAAATGAAGTCTCCTTTCGTGTCACATACGTCGATAGTATTTGTGGCCACTTTGTCCTTCTGCATTCTATACCTTGGTCAATCACTTGCGGGAACGTTCACTCTAATGATGTACGTGTCATTTAAGGCCCCAAGGAAATGGTGCAATGAATAACAAACGCCAAATCAGAAATGCCACCAGACATTGAATATCAATTAAACCCAATATAAGAAACTGTAACCTCGAAATGTCGTCAACATGGATCTATGCATGCATTCGCCATTGGTTGTAGTTTTGCTAATAACCCATCATGCAGACGAAGCATGGCTAACAACACTAGGTTGAAATATCGCGAGACTGTCTCATCAGATTGTACAAACTTCTATTGTATCTTGTGGTTCTTCACATTGTGTGTCAGGACATGTATGAACATAGCAACCATCTCCTCCACATTGACGATTTTCGCCTGTTCTAATCCAACTGTTGTTCTAAGTAGGTGGCACAGAATTATGAAACATCTTATGTCCATTTGCATAGTTTGCTGACATGCAAGGTCAAATGTGTGGATCATTCGAAAATACGCTAGGTGCCTAATCCTATTCCTAGTGTCAAAAGATATTTGGGTTAGCCTCTTGTGGTCATACAACAGTTTATCCAACGTCATTAATAACTGATGTTGGGAGACATCACACAAAACTGCGACAAGTTCGGGCAGATCCATTTGAAGCTACTGAAAGTGAACCTGCTAAATAATGTTACATTAGAACAATATTGAAACAATGCGAATAAAGCAAACACAGAATTGAGACTGTAATTAGGTTTAAAAACATGTGTGTTCTCAAGAGATGATGGTGTAGTTTTATACTTGTGGGGCCTGACAAAAACGGTGGGGAAGTGGTAAACCAATATCAGGTTTGTAAAAATATTACTATTAATTTTAGAAAGAATTATCTATTTTTTCACTTGTTGATTTCGTCATTAGTTGTTAGTTTAAAACAAATATATTTTCTTTACAAGTGTTGAAAATTGTAAAAATAAAAAATAAAACTGTTACTTAGAATGTATAAAGGACTTAAAAACCGAAAAAATGTAGAATTGAATAAGGAAGAAAAAATATCCACCATTTTTTCAACTACTTCATAAATCACCTCGTTTTTATAATATATTTTAAAACTACCAAGTGTATATATATATATATATATATATATATACACTTGGTAGTTTTAAAATATATATATATCAAAATTGCAAACGCTTTTTTTTCCTTTAAAAAAAAACTTAAAAAATACGGAATTTGGCGAACATTTTGTGTATCAAATATTATAATTTCAAAATGTAATCTTTTAATTATAAAAGTGTAACTATGCATCGTAGTTGTGCATTTGATAAAGAACACATACTTTGGAAAAGCCTATAAACAAGATCTAGGAGCGGGAACATGGAACATGCATCAAAAGTTGTCAAAAAAACATTACTTGACTATATAATTTTAATTTATCAAAGTTCTGACAAAAGACCAAATACATAATGTTTCTGTAAAATATTTATGCATATTACAATGTTAAATAGAAAAAAAAACATAAAGACATGCGGCACGAAATAAGAAATGTTAGTGGAGTGATGTATAAACTCTAGTACCTCAAAATTTTGATGAAAGTAATCAAGCTAATTGCAAAAGAGAAGGAAACAATGCATAAAAGGGCAGAAATTCTAGGTGCACGAAGGAGAAAAAAAAAAAAGAACGAAGAATGTGGGTTCATACCTTTGACTATGGACCTAAGAACACGTACAAATGATAAATGAACAAACGGTTAACATTTACATGAAAAAAGTGAACAATGTGAAAAAAAAAACTTGCCTCAGAGGAAGGAACTTCATTCAATAATTTGAATTGAACTTCATGGAGTGAAACAAATGTCTTCACATATACAATGCTAGGAAATATGGAGATATGAAAGGCATGCACATGAACAAAGAAAATGGAGAAAAGGCTACAAGAAATGCAACCTTATCAAATATGGTGATTATGAAAGGCATGAAAAATGAGCAACAACAATGTAGCACGGGCCTCAAATGTGGTGACATGAAAGGCATTGAAATAAACAAGAACAAGTGGTATATCATGGATCGCAAGTTGAATGAATGAAAAATGCATAAGTAGACTGGGAAGAAAATTGTCACAATGGAACGAAAACGACGTGGATGCATATATGTACCAAATAAAGGGGAACTGACAATTGTTGTGCAAATGAAAAGCTAGCGGATAAAACACACAAAAAGCATAATGACATAGGACTGATGACAGTGGAAAATGGAAGAAGTAATTATGCATTGAAAATCCCTAAACAAGCAACACTGACCAAGGACTGATGACAGTGGAAAAGACAATACACAGCAAATGGGAGAAGAAAAGCCAGGTAAGGAAAAGAAAATTTTCCACATCCATTCGACCATTGAAAGTAGGAAAATCCACCTTCATTCGTATTTCTTGATCTTCTTAAAAATATGGTGAAAAACCAAGTCCTCTGTAACGACCCAACTTTTCTATCTAAGTCGAAGTCATTATTTTAAACAAAATACTTCGATTAACACAAAATATGGTAAAATTTATTTGAAACCATAATGATCATGGAAAACATTGTTCGTGCCCTATTTCAAACAAATAAAATTTCAGAAGTACTGTAACAAAATCACTATCCATAAACTTAGTTCAATCACAAAAATTGAAAACCCTAAGCAGAAGCAAATTTTGAGAAACAAAAAAACTTGGTTCCCATATGGCAGTCATGCGTCCTTCTTGTCCCTCGTTGGTCTGCCTCTCGTATTACCTTTGCCCGAAAAGTTAAACATAAAATGGTGAGTATAAAAATACCCAATAAGAAACTCAATACTGGTCCCGTTAGGGATAAAACTATTAACTTCCTATTGGGGGTATCCTGCACTATAACAGTCTCGTGATCCTGTAGGATGCACATAATCAATCCAATGCCCTCGAAGAATGCACATATCAGTCTAGTGCTTCAAAGGATGTATCTATCAATTTGTGCTCCCAAAAGGATGCACCTATCAGTCTAGTGCTCCAAGGGATGCACAACAGGTAGTGATCCCATGGGACACTTGCAAGGCACACTATCCTATAGATAATGCTAACAATTTTTCCTCAGTCCATTCTAACATTTTAAACAGTCAACTCAATTTACAATTCAAGCTACCATCATATCATTCCTTCAGTTCAATACATATACAATCAATCTACCCAAACCAATACATATTTAAACATTAGCATAACGGTTCCTCAAACAACTAAACTTATACATAAGCATCACCTGCCTAAGTTTAGTCAATTCAATCAATCGTACATTAAATATATTTTAACATAACAGTCAACAACCCTCAATTCAATTAATTCAATTGTTCTCAGTTCGGTAAAATCCACATAGTCAATACGTTCCAAATTTATTATAGATTCCATTAGTAGGAACCCCTTACCTTAATGTTACCTAAGCTTCCTAATCAAACCAAAATTCAACAAAGCAACCTAAACATAAGTAAACAGAAAGTCAAACAATTTCCCAAATAACTTCATTCATCCAATTCACCCCAAATGTGAATTTAACAACTTACCCAAGTAGTGGAAAATCGACCTCCAACTAAAATCTAAAATTGTTGTGAATCCAAAGAGCTTGAGCGCTACTTCCAACACCTTCAAGGATCGAATAACAAATTAACCAATTATCCAACACTACAACCCAAGGAACTATAATGTATAATCATCAAACTCACCAATACAACTTACCACCAAGAATCCTGATGGTTCACAGTAAGGTAGAGGCAATGACACACGAACCAAACTGAAAGAAAACGTGCAAATGCAAATATGGGTATGACTCAGCTTACTTGGAGAGGTAAGCGTCGAGTTACACGCACGATTGAAAGACAAAGGGATGTGCACAGCTGTGGTTCACGAATGGATACAGATGCAGATGAAGCCAAACGTTTTGGTTTGGTTTTAACTTCAACGAAAAGGCTCAAGACGCGATGACATCTGGTTCTTCGTTGATGAAGATAAATCGAAGCGAAAATGCTCGACGACGAGCGACTACCAAGGTTGGGAGGAGCGGGGACACTTCTGCTTTGACTAACAATGGCAATGGCTTCCACGGTGAGTGTGGACAGAAATGGTAGGCGACGATGACTCTAACGAGTGGGTGGCGAACGAGCTCGAACGACGACGGTGAGAAGACAGTGGGTGGCGGCTAAGGCACGTGGAAAAAAAGAAAAAGAAGAGTGGAGGGGAAGGGGAAGGGTCGCACGCAAAATGAGGAGAAAAAGAAAAAAATAAATTAATAATAATTTTAATAATAATTTTAATTATAATAACATATAAATCTTAATATTATAAATATAATTATTATTATTTCCTTTCTTTTCTTTTCATATCTTTTCTTTTCAAAAAGAAAAATTACATTTCTCTCCCTCACAGTGTAGCACCACGTATAAAAGATCAATGGACGAAACCTTGTGGATCTACCAAATGTCAAGAGGATATGGAGAGAAATTTGGTTTTAGAAGAAAAAAGATTATTGATATATCATGGAAAACATCAATTGAGTTTACTTGGTTAATTAGTGAACATGATGCCTTAAACTGTCAACCATTCTAGAGTAAACTAAAACAATAGATATCATACAACTTCTTATTATAACAAAGTTTATTCTCATGGTTGTGTTCATTTTGGCCTTGAACATCGCCTGATCACATGAGTGTCTTAGAGAATTTTGCCTTAAAATTCTCACAGAAGTGGCCCCTTCACACTCACATAGGTGATTCCTATACAGAACATCGTATATGCTCTTTTTATTAATAAATATCACTTACAAAAATCATTAAAAGCACAAAGCTTACCCTAAAACCATACTTGCACTACCTCATTGTTCGTAGAATGGGTGAAATAATCTTTTAATGCAGTGCTCGTTATGTTATCGAGAGATTGGTTTTCCCATTGAACCTAGATCTTGGGATCTCTAGTCAACTAGGTTGGGTTGCCTCTCTGGATAACTTCATATTATAGGCTTTAATCCCATTCTTTTTTATGAATTTTTAACAAACTCCCTAGTTAGGCCTTTAGTAAGTGGATCCTTTATAATTATCTTTTGACCTCACAAAGTCAATTGGATAATTCCACTAGAGAGTAGTTGTCTGATTGTATTACGTCTCTGTCGTATATCCAATTAACCAAACTACTCTCTAGTGGAATTATCCAAATGACTTTAATTAATTATCCATCCACTCTGTCGTATTGTTTTTTATGGATTTTATAATTTAAATTTCAGAAATACATGAAATTTCTCAATTTGAAATTTAATTAATAAATTATCTTTAAAATTATAAACACATTTCATATTTTAAATAGGATTGAATAGTGTTTTCTATGAATTTATTAATTCTTAGATACATGAAATTTCTCATTAGACACCTATGATCGAGATTAAAATATCAAATTTTGGTATTTAATATTCTTAAGGTGAATAAAAAAAAATCTTTTGAAACAAAAATAAACTTCATTTTTCTAATGGCTCCTATGCTACTCATAATTATCAATTCATGCTTAGGTTTTATTTTCTTTGATGTGAATTGATAACCATGAGACATTTAAAAAAAACCTATAAAAAAACTTTGTTTTGTGAACGTCTTTAATTTAGTTTAAAAGATAAAATTGGGTAACCATTTTATGGGTGTTGTAGGGTGCTAACATCTTCCCTACACACAATTGACTCTCGAACTTAAATCTCATGAATTTAAGTAGTCCATCTTTTTTATTATTTTTTTCTCTTTGGGTGACCAATCACACCTTAATATGGTTGGTAACGACTCCAAAATTATTTATTTATTGAAAGTAAATAAACGGGGAGGTCGATCGCTCCACATCGCGATCACATCGTGACATTCAACATCTTATCAATGATCATTTTCAACAATTGTTAGCCAACTTCACGATCAACCACGATGATCGATCGACGGTCACCGCTACCGATCGTTTTAATCGTCGGCTCCCGATCTTGATCGTTGCTTTGAATCGTCTTGACCGTTGATTATCAATCGTCTTGATTGCTGGTGACCAGCCGTCTTGATTGCTTGTGTGACCTACAACTTTGGACATTACTATCGTGGGGTAAGCATCTTGATAGACGATAACCAATCGTTATCGTTAATTATCGATCTCAAGCCTATTAACAAGCGATCGTAGTGATGGTCAATGATCAATAACCATAACCCTTGACGACCGATTGCCATGATGGTCGGCGACCCAACCAATCGTCTTACATTGGTGATCGGTGATCGTCTTCACTATTGATCAACGACCGTCTTCATCGAGGCTTCCTACACTCTTTCCTATGGGATTGAATAGTAAACCCTATTCAAGCCCATGAATTACATTTTTTTCTAATTCAATCTAGAAACTTCATCGACCAACTTCAAACACCACCCTAGTGACCATTGTCGATCGACCACTAAGTGTCATTTATGACAAACTCGGTCAACGAACTTTCGACCACCACTTTTGCAACTGTTGCAAACCTTAAAAATTATTTTTTTGAAAAACATTTTTTTTAATCATTCCATATACACTTTTGATTTAATCACAATAATATTTTTTAAAATACGCATTTTTTCATTCTTCTTTTTTCTTTTCTTCGGGATTTTTTTAATAAATATTATTACTAGATCAAATTTTAAATATCTCTTTTTTATTCTTTATTTAAAATTAATTTTTTCTTCATTTTATGATATTTTGTTTATTTTGTTATATTTTTCCAAGGTGAAAATGGATTACCTATGTATTGTGATCTCAAGTATAAATCAAATATTGGATAAGTTGAATATCTGACGATATAAGATTTGAAATCCTTGCAAAATAGCTATTGATTCTGTATCCAACTCCCTAGAACCTAGGGCAAGGTGCGTTGCGAAGCGCATGCCCTTAGTGGATAACATAGTGAAAATTGTAATATGATTTATTTTTAGTTTAATAACATTTTTCATTTTTTTTTGTTAGTCAATTTAACTAGAAGAGTTAAGACTTATTTAGATTAACTTAAGAAAAAATAGTTTTTTTAAACTCATTTTTATTTAGACATTTTTTATAAAAGTGGTTTAAAATACATTGCATGTGTCATTAAAAGACAACCATAATTATGGTTAAATGTAACTCTACTTGACTTTCGCTGTTGCATGATCCTTTTAGTTATGCTTATTTTGAAACATATTAGACAAATTTTAATATTGATTTACTAGAACTTTCTTAAACTCCATCCGATTATATGATATGTTATATTTTGTGAATGATTTGTAATATTCTTACTTAGACTATTTATTTTAATGTAACTGTAATAAAAATTATTGTTATCTAATATTAAAATTTTTCAAAAACTTGAATTAGATGTCAAAAGTATATAAAATAAATAAATTAAAAATTTGATACGTAATAAATTTAGCAGGGCGTGAGAAAATCACCCAAACAAACACATTTGTAATACCGTATGAGATTTAATTCTCACACATTTCAATTCCGAACGTGCGAGCCAAAGAGCTCCTAAATGATTTGCAAAGACCAACGGGAGAAGGGGCCTATGATGAGGATGCATGAGAAGACTGAATTGTGCTCCAAACATATTACCTGATCATCCTCCCACATTCAAACCCACGGTTGCAGGCGAGCTCCCTCTATAACCTCCGCTGCTGTAACCGGCAGCACATTGTCTCAAATCCCCTCGAAGGTATTCAAACACAGACGGCATTTTTCCTGTAATCGAACTTGTTCTCTATAATGCTTTGCTTCACTCTTCATCAACAATCCCTTCCTACACTTTGATTTCTCGTTTTCTTCCCTGTGGGATGATTCAGAGGCTTTTTTTTTTCTTCTTCTTCTCCATAACTGCTTTCACTGTTTTTCTCCTCCTCCATGAATTCTGCCTCCACCATGTTCTCATTCTTTTTGTCCTTTGCCAATATAAGCTCCCCTTCCATACCTTCTTTAATTTATGCCTCACTGCGCTTTCTTGTTTTTGGGAACAAATAGAGAATCGAATCTAACGAAGAAAATCTTCAACCACCCTTTATTATGTTCACTTGCATTGAATTCCATGGCCAGCACCCAACTGCTCTGGTACCAAATTGATAGAACCCCAATATGTTGAGATATAATAGTGGGATAATAGGTAACCAAACTACTTCAAGATAGACTTTATGCTGCGTTGACATTACTCTCAAACCCTAATTCACTCACCAAAACATTATCTTCCTTCTTCACTGCTCAGTCTATTTTCACCAACTTTTCTTCTGAGTGCTTATTGTGCTTAGAAAACACTGCCAATTGTCCAGACTATCTATGAAGTTATACGTATACTCAGCTTCAATTTTGCTTTTTTTCCTTTAAATACATATCTGTGAACTTGTATTATGATTTCTTACCTAAAAGTTTTCTGTTGGTGTCAGACAAGCTCGAGGCTTCATTTATGGACCCTTTTGATGACATTTTTTCTGAGCGTGGTGTCACATGTAAGCTTTGCATACATCAGTTTGTACGTTTCTATGTTCTTGATAATGAGTGATGGATATTGGTTTTTTTCAGCTCGAGCTGGGGTTAGATTTCAACCAAAGACCAAACCACGTCCTAAAAAACAAACTTTGGCACCACAATTGTCTGCAAAATCTCAAGATATAAAGGTAAGATCTATGCAGTATCTTTTGTTGGCTTGAGTCCTGGATGATTGACTTAGCTGAGCTATCTCGGAGAAAATGTTTTTATGAGTCTACTTTATTTGCAGGGAACAATTTTAGATGCCAAATCTTGTCCTGATGATAAAGGAAACACGAAATCAATCAAATCGTCATCCCAACTTCCTTTGACACAGGAGAAAAAGGAATCTGAAGATGGTTTGCTCTTCGGCACTGCAACATCTGATTTCATTGGCTGTTCACTTTCCACCTCCGTAGAAAGTGATAAAGTGGTATAATTTGTTTATTATTATTGTTTAACCATTATTGAAAGTTGGTCATATGGACTTCTCTACTGTAGTATAACCAAATATTATTTCAGTTTTAATTTTGATTTCATCAGGAAATTTGTTGTTTGCAGGTAGACTCTACACAGTTCGATTTGGATACTTGTGGTAGTCTTCTTCCTTCTGGTTCTACTATCGAAGGTAAGAACTAGTTCAATCTATTTGTTGAAGTTACGATGACGTGGTACATTGGAAAATACATTTATTAAATACTTTAAGATTAAATTATAAAATTGGTCCTCTAGTTTGGGCAAAATTTTCAATTTAGTTTCTATAGTTTCGGCTTAGTTTTAATTAGATCCCTGCAGTTTGATTTAGTTTCAATTTAGCCTCAACATTTACAAAGCTTCAACTTTGGTCCCTTTGGTTTAGACAAACTTCACAAATCCTTCTTGGTGTTTGTTATTATAGTAGGGAGGACTTTTGAGATTTAACCAAACAATAAAGAAAACCAAAACTAAGACCAAATTGAAGCTAAGCACAAACCACGTGGATTAAATTTTGAAGCTTTAAAAATCATATGGACCAAATAGAAATTTGTCCAAACCAAGGGGATCAATTTGTAATTTATCCATTATTTTGTAATATGAAATGTTCATTCCAAATAACCCAGTGCTAAGTACAATGATATTTTACTTGTGAATTGAATGGAAGGGTATGAGTTTAAAATTGACATCACATATAACCTAGAAAAGATATTTGTTGCAGCATCTTTGATCTCAAGAGAAATCCCCAATTATCTCATCAGTTTCAATTGTTTGCTAGTGGCTTAATAGCAAATAGTAATATAAGAATTAGCAAGGTTGTTAGTTGCAATTTTATTAGAGATTGTTTGTTTGGAGATTGGGCTTTGAGGGAGGTAAGTAACATTGCTGTGGTTTAAGTCTTGAGTGAGCTCAAGATGTGAAGGTCCTAGTACCGTTAATTACTTGGAGTTTCTTATTGTATTGTCTTATTTATTTAGTTTTCCATATAAAGTTCAAGTTTATTATTTGGTTTCCAACATTATCATTGACACAAGTATTCAATATTCCATTGTTGTTCAAGATGGAGTGACCGATGCAATTGATCTCACTACTTCCTCCTCGGGTCCAGTTGGAGTAAAAAATCTGACTGATGATACCAAAAACTCGGAACTATTGACTTATTCCCATCCAAGTGCATCTTCAGCTCATGAAGCTACGGTTGTGGATCAAGGTGGAATAGGATCAATGCAATCTGAGGACGGGCATTTCATTGATGGTAAAATAGCTGGACAGGTATGTGCTATTTTTTCACGTATTTAGTAGAGTAGTTATTGTTCTAGGTACAACTTTTTTTCTCCATTCTGTACTAATAGTCATTTTATTTTCAGAATATTGATCTATTTTATGGGTTGGAATGTCTAGATGATTTTCATAACCAACCAAAGAGTGAAGCTGGTGAGTAATTGACATTTTTCTCATATCTCGTTTCCTCTATAGTGCTTGTTCTAATGTTTGTTTTCTGCATGCAAAGATCCTTCACGCCTTAAGCAAGCAACAATCTCCAATGAGGGTGGAGATTTGGATAAACAAAGGTTGGAAACTGAGGTGAAAGTCTTCCTTTTTCTTTTTCTTTTTTCTTTTTTTTTTTTTTAAGAATCAGTGTTATTTCTTTCAAAAACAACTTTGTTTACTCGTCCAGATATGGTTGGTGTTTCAGGAATTTGGGGCAGTGGCTAATGTCACCATGGATACTCTAAGTTCTGTGACCACTACTCCCTCTGGTAAGACAAATCTAACCAACTTTTCTGTTTTATAGTTATATTGTATTTGAATTATGATCCTTAATTGCATTCATGTTGTTTTCCAGAATGACCTGCTTGCAAGTATATACCAAAACCCAAGATGAGAACTGCAGGAGACGCTTGCACACAAATCTCTCAGCGAGAAATCTCTAATATGCTTCCACCATCTCCACAAGTTATTTCTTGTGATACTAGCGGCATGAATTAAGCCTCAATTGGGACGCATTCAGATGGTGTTCTTAACGATTCTTCGATTAATTTTGATGGTTATGCTCCTGTTAACCAGGACACTGAAACACCTGTTAATGTAGAATCATTTGCATTTGACTCTTATGGTGACATACTCGTGGATGATTTTAATTCGGATGATCAGGATGAGATGTTAAGAGAAGAGGTAATGTAAATGACTGATGAAATGTGTAATAAATATGAATTAGTTTTAAATTTGTGCAATTATGTTTGGTTGTTTTTAACTTGTTTTTTTTATAATTGAGGTTTTTAGAATGGTAAGAATGATGAAGAAGAACCTTCAACGGAATCAAATATTTCTCAGCAACAAAAGATTTGCCCCCCAGTTGGTGAAGAGATTGAGCACAGCAAAACTTCAAGGAAGTTGAAAAAGAAGGTTTCTCATCAACTTGATGAGCCAGAGGATGGTGTTGACGATAATAGAAAGTTCCCTAATGAACCTTCTAGTATATGCATGGTGATGGCTACAACAAAAACGAAACCCCAAAAGGAGGTCAAGGAAAAAAAATTTCAACAAAGTCTTCGAAACCTTCTAGTGAGATTGAAAAACCAACTCGGAAGCGCAAGAAGGCTAATAAAGAAGTTCCAGATTTGCAGGCCGAAAAGCGCCCTAAGAAGTTCTCTCATTCAACTCGTCGGAATAGACGACAAGGTAACTATCTTTCTAGCTGCCAAGGTGTTAGTTCTCTCGCAGTTACTATGTATAGTTGATGTAGAAATGTGCTCTCTGACAGATTATTAATAATTTTCTGCTGTAACAGTAAACAAGGTTTTGCTTGAAACTCCGGAGGATGATATTGACTTTCAAAAAATAAGTTTTCGAGATCTCATTATTTATCACGAGCACAAGGAGAAGTTAGAGGTACCTTTTCTTTTTTGTACCTGCCTCATGTGTTCTAATTGAATTCCTTGGGGCCTGTTGTTTTAATGTAGAAAAAAGTGGCAAGCACAAGAAAATCAGAAACGAATCAAAGGTTCGAACCTTCCGAGTTATTTTTATACTTCATAGGTATAAATTATTTATAATGAAAAGAATTGTGGCTATTTTTATTTATTTTATATGTAAAGAAGGTAGTAAGACGCCACTGGATTCTTAAATTTGGCCAATCTTTCTTATTATTTTCTGTTGGCTCTATTCGTGTATGCTTGTAGTTGTAGATATGCCAATGTCATTGCATATGTGGCATTTATATTTAAATATGAAAAGTGTGATTTTTTTCCCTCGTTTGGGGATTAAATGACAAATTATCCTTGAACTTGAAATTTTATATCTATTTGAGCTACTTTTTTGTTCAATAGGTTCTTGAAATATTCAATTCTTTAATTTGAAAATTAATCTATTTGATATATGTTTGAATATTATCTCTAATGAAATCTAAGACTTGCAATTTTATGTTTACTAGAACTGGGAACTTTAAGAATTTAAGGGCGCTGGGACTAAATTTGTAATTTTTGAAGTTCAAGAACCAAATAGATACCTTTTGCTTCTTCTTGGTCTAGTAATTCTAAATTATTTTGTAACTATAACCTCTCTCAAATTTGAGTGGAGCCTGTTTTCGTCTCTTCTCATTGTTGATTTATTTCTGTCCTCAATAAATATTCTTTTACCTTGTTGGTTTTCTTCTTTCTTCTTTTTTACTCCTTGTTTTTTTTATGTTCAGAACTGATACTTCCGGTGAGGAGATTTATAATGATGGAGAGGAAAACCTTCCTTCTGAACAAGGTAAAGGTACCGATGACGATGAAACGCCCGATGTAGTTGACATGACTTCTGCTTACTTTAATTACCAGTCATTTATGGACAAAACACCACGTACAAAGTGGTCAAAGTCGGACACAGCGTTTTTATGAGGTAATTATACATATAATACTGATGGAGTTGTCTTTTGTGCAGAAAGGTATTGTCTTCTAGTAGGGAAATGGTAGAAATCTCAATTGTTGGAGAACTTGTGCCCCTTCGGGGACCATTTGATAAAATTGGAACTAAATTGTTGAACTTGTGGCCTCATAGATGATTAATCTCCCTTTTGAATAGGTTTTATTATAGACTGTTCATAACCACGAGGAACGAATTAAAGATGCTTTGGAAAAACATTTTAACGTTTCTATTTTGCTTAATCCGTTCCTGGCGGACAAGAGTTTAGTCGAACTTGAACATGCTAGCTCCTAAAAGGTTTTAAATCTCTGAAGAAGAAAATGAAAGCTCAATGTTGATTTTCATTCACTTATAAGGAGTGGTATAGTGATAAGCATGCTGTAAAGATACTACAGATGTACCTTGATATATCCCTATCTTCAAGAATCTAGGGCAGGTCAAATCATCAAAGTTTGTTTGTCCAACGAAGAGAGACAACCAGTTCTTACATTAATTTGCTGATGAGTTGATTAAATTTGGGGTGTGATGGATAGAATGATTGGAAGCACCGATGATTTAGTATAGGCCTAAGAGGAGCTCAAGTCCTCTCTCAACTTAGTGTTCGTTATATAATATATATAAGAAACATGAAATAATACTAATACTAGTAGCTAGCCTAGTGGTAAAACTGTCATCTAGTCTCCTCTAGACGTAGGTCCAAACCCTACTTTTTACATTTTTTTCCATATTATTTTTACTGAATTATAAAGTTACGGTAAAAAAAAAATTCTAAATCTGCCACTAATTGGAAGGGTGGAGAGTCATTGTTTGTTTGTCTCAATAATTTGTAATTTGTTTGCACCTCCCAATTTGTTGTTGCCTTTTTTAAACCTTACGACTCTTTGTGTATCATTCATCTTAATGCAACCATTAAAGCAGATAATATTGATAATTTATCATAACAAAGAAAATCTTGGAACTTCCTCTACTAGTTTGTCTCAAGATCCCCAGATTTTTTTAAAAAATTGGCCAAGGTCTTTTGAGCCCTGGGGTCCAGAAAGAATTGAGGGGGGATTCCACTGAAGATTTTTGGACCACAAACCTTTTGTTGCCATCTGTCTAGTAAACGAGTTGTAGAAAATGTTCATCACATTACCTTCAGTTTTAGATTGTCTTCAGGAATTTGTACCATTGTCATCAATCAGAGATCTCTAGTTTTTCTTGTCCTCAAGTACATCCTAAGTGCGGAAAAAATTGGTGTTCCCTTCCCCCACTGAGAAGCCATGAATCTTTAAGCCACATCCTTTGTCCAATAGTAAATAAAACCGTGATCCTTCCTAGCCCCATAAATAGCTTAATTTTTTCACTAGCTAGCGATCAAGGAATATGAATCTTCTAAGCTGGATCTCTCTCTTTCTCTCTCCTTTTTTTTTAGATTTCTTTTCTAGTACTTTTGGCCTTTACGTTTGTAATTGTTGCCATAGCCTTTTGTATTTTGGTTAACAGAAACTTTAGGTCTTGATATGAAATTCTGCACACATATAAAAGAAGGAGCAAAAAGGGGAATGCACAGTACCAAGGAGAGAATAGCACCTGAGGGCCCATCGTGAAGGGGAGTATAAGCAGGGAATGTTTTTGGGGATTGGGTTTTTTAATTATAGATTTTGGTTCAAAGCTGCTGTTGGCTTTGGGAGAAGTTTCCAGGCCTCTCGAAGGAGCTTTATTGAATTCCTGTTGCTTTTATTTCTTGTATTAGTGTTAATGGTTAGCTGTTTGAGCATTTTATTTTGATATCAATATATTTCTGCGGAGTACTGTCTCTGTTTTGGCCTTTTTTGAGATTTTTTTGTGTTTCAGGTTTAGAATCTTAACCGAAACTTGATAATTTGTTCACTTACTTTTTAGGCTGTTCGACAATTTGGAACGGACTTTTGTATGATACAACAATTGTTTCCAGGCAAAACACGCCGCCAAATTAAACTAAAGTTCAAAAGTGAAGAACGTCATCATCCATTTCGCTTATCTGATGCTATAA
>JBBPDI010000032.1:14180553-14196395 GCA_037974545.1 Cucumis variabilis | reverse complement strand
ATGGGAAATGTTATACCCTAGGAACAAAGGAGCCAATTTAGAACGATGTATACGGTCTCGAAAATTCACATCTAACTTGCTTTGTAATTCGCCATTAGTGAATCCATCCTCTTTGGTTTCATCTTCTGGGGTTTCGAATTTTCCTTTTCCATTGTCACAGCAACAAGTTAGACACTACCTGCCAACGGAAAACCAGAGCCAAGGCGGCGGAGGTTCTTCGGTGCCGTTTCCGACGGGATTCAGCTATCGTCCTCCGGCTAAGGGCTGATGGTTTATGATTGGACTGCTGAAATCTAGTAGTGCCTACTGCCATTAAGATTTGACAGTTATTTAATATTTAATATATATATATATATATATATATATATATATATATATAATCAGGTCAAATGCTATAATTCTTTAAAATTTTTAGGTTTAGATACACTTTTCCTTAAAGCATTTAATAGTATACTTGGAAATTTGTAATTCATATTTTTAGGTTTAAATGTTTTTTTTGGTAATCAACTATTTAGTTTATTTGTAAAAGTGTCTGTTTTTTACTTGAACTTTTAAAAATAACTAATGTAATTCTCTAATGGGTGAGGTGGCTTCTATATTTGTATTTGTATGATTAAGATGTCAAATAAGAATTATTTTAATAATATAGAATTTTATTTTTTAGTTAAAGAGTAGATGGTAAATTAATTTTTTTATGGGAGAACATAAAAAGTCACTAAAGATTTTGATAGTCACTATTTTGGCACATTGTATTTCATTTTCTCAATTTATATGCTTGATTCAATTCACTAACATATAAAATTTTCAGGGTATTTTGTGATTCATAGATATGTTTTTTTTTTTGTGTTTCTCCCAATTATTTCTTCTTCCTTTCTTGGGTTTATGAGTTATTTGAGAGTATTTGTTTATAATTTCGTAGAGTTTATTTTAATTAAACACGTGTTGTACTTATTTTTTTTTAGTTGATTTTACCTTATCATGTATGTTAAACACTAATATGTTAGTTTTATTTTACTCAATGTCATTTTTCGGATTTGCTTTAAGATTATATTTCAATTTGAAAAATAAATAAATAAAGGGTGGAGAGTTGAGAGGAGATGTGAGAGATTTATGTTTTGGAGAAAAGAAAAACAAAATTAGTTTTTAATTTGGCTTTTTTGATTAGTGTGTTAATTATAGGTATATGTTGGCACAAAAGATTTATAGAATAAATTAGTAAGATTTATTGGTTATTTATCTATTTAATTAATATGATGATTCGAGAGTCTTATCATATGAATATACAAAGCCATGTTATCATTCCGCATTTCGTTAAAGAGTTATGGAATCCTAACGACAGGGGCCAAAGTAAGTTTTTTTCACCAGTTCAAGAACCAAAACAGACACTATTAAACATTTATAGACAAAAATAAAATAAGATGCAAAATTTACAATAATTTAGTTTTTTTATAATTTAATCAGTATAATTAAAAAAACCTTAAAAATTAAATGTTATTTTTCATATGATGGCATGGTTCTTGATGTATATGAAAAAGGTTGGATTTTGGATTAATTTATCGATTTTATATAGTAAGAAATTTTGTTGTTGTTCTGATTATCATTATATAAGAATTTCGTATAAGAAATTTGCTAAGGATAAAACTTAGAATCTAATAAATAAGGTTCCTTGACTATAGTATGCGTATTTTAACTTTATGTAGGACATAAACGTGGATCAAGTTGGAGTAATAGTCTAAATAGTTTATAATATAAGAATAAAGTTAGGCACAACTTGTTCTGGTCTGGACACTATGAATGCAATCCACCTTGTAGTTATTACAAGCGGAGTGATCCCAAGCGATGCTCATGTAGACACATGCAAGTAGGGGCATCCTATACATTGAGATTGTATAAGCTCGGACCATAAAATAGTTACTTTTATATTATAACACCTTTAACTTATTAAAATTGACTATATTTCGATTACTAATGACCTAGGGTAACTCGATCTTAATCTTGAGCTAACTATGAATTTTTGTTCACACAAAATTATCCTTAGATCTACACAGGTGAGGGGCAATTCATCAACATTAACCCAATAGACCTTCCATTTCAGTGGTAAGATAGTTTGGGTGGATAGCTAGGGAAGTAGAGTACAAGACGAAATTCACTTTTGTCCACTTTTAGGGTTAGTTATAGATTGTTCCTATAAGTGTTGACTTCAAGTTTTGAATAAAGGGGCCCCACACTCTCATTGACCCGAGAGAGATTTGATTTATAGGTTGGACCTTAAAGCAATTGTTCATTAGAGGATCAACTGAAGGTTAAGGAACACGATGTAATCTTGAGGGTAAAACAGTAAATTGACCTAGTTGAATTTACTAACAACCTATGAAGAGTCAACTTACCTGATTATGGTTATATCAGGTGGACAAAAATACTACGGTGAGGAGAGTACAACTATGAGTTATAGTGGACAATACTCCTGATTAGTTAACGAATGTTGATTAACTCAGTTAAAAGAGTTTAGCCAGTTAATTAATTTTGGATCGTTGAAGCTCATGATATGCAGGTCCATTAGGTCGCTCTACCAACTTGTTATGGATTTAAACTTAAAACAGAGTGATTAGAAATTGAAAATGTTCAAATAAGTTGAAAAAATAAATTTTTAATAATATTTAATATAATTAACAATTACAAATTGAGAGATAAATGATATTTAAATCAGTATCATAAATTTGAATTAGGTTAATTGGATTGATTGGGTCAATTTTATATTCATATTAATTCAAATATTAAAAAATACACACGTTTAAGTTCAGAAATTACATGAAAACTTAAAACTAAAACTTGAAAACATAATTCTGAACGTTGTGGATGCAAGTTCTCCCATGCCTCCCAATCTACAAAGACAAAAAATTAAATATCAAACATACATACAACATAAAATCTAAACAATTCATATAAATTTTAGTTAAAAAACATTCAACAATTTCAATATATACAATCTACCATCCACAATATACAATACACATACAATCGAATGCAATATACATTTATTTCAGAAAAAAATAAATACAACTCTTCATTGGAATGTAAAGACAACGAAGTAACTCAACAACGAAAGGAGGATGGCAGGCCACAAACGGCGACAACAATGAGCAAGGACTTGACGAACGACGACGACGGTGAGCAAGGACTTGACGGACGATGACGACGGTGAGCAAGGACTCGACGGACGATGACTCACGGCAGACGACGACACTCCCTCTTATCTTTTTTGTTTTTCTCATTCGTTTTCATTTTCTTGTGTGTTCTATGTTCTGTGAATACAACATTTTATAATAAGAGGTTCTCGTGACGCAGCATGAATACATCGTGAGAACTATCTATTTCTGACGCCATAAGTGATAACGTTGGCATTTCCTAGTAATCCCGACGTTATCACTCATGGTGCAAGGCAAAAGTTTTCAAAAGTTTTCAAATGTCACACTTTTCTTTGACGTTGTCAGATCCCGTGTTGGTAAAAAGTAGGCCAATCCCCACATAGTCACTTTTGGTGTCGAAAAAAGTTACAATAATTACTTAAAGGTTGAACCTTTGCTGACTTGGTCAATGCCAACGTCATCATAAGTGGAGTAATTGTCAATGTTATGCAGATATGCATCGGGATTGCTCTAAATTTAAATAATAATTTCAACTTTTTCCGACGCCGTCATGCCTGACGTCGACAAAGATCTCAATTTTTGACGCCCTCTTCATAGCGTCAGGGAAAGGTTCTTTTCCTGACGTCGTTTATCTCGACGCTTGTTTCTACGTTGCGAGAACCCTTTTTTTCTTGTAGTGACTGTATTTACTCAAGAATTCATATCTTCATGTTTAATATATTTTACTTGGTACTCATAAAAAGGAATTTCAAATGGGCTACACTACATCTTTAAGTATTTCAAGTTGTAAGACTTCCACTAGCAAACGCTATATGTTTTTTTTAAAGTAAAAGATTTTCACTGCTGACAGTTTTATGATTTTATGTTTTCATATCATGTGTTAGTTGAGGTTGTTCCAGAGGTGAACGACTTTGACTGACATCACGCCACATCTCTGGCCAAGCAAGCAAGTGTCTGGGGTGGGGTGTGACTACTTTACTCCATCGCTTGGCCAACATTTGTCACCAACTATTCAAGAGAGTAAATAGCAAGAACATAGCTAAACGTGCACATGTGTGGTAGCTTGGTGTCGAGAGGTCGTCACCCTTGAAAGAGAGGTAATGTGATTCTTTTAAGTAATGAAATCTAGATAGCAATTTCTTAATTAATCTTTATCATTTGCATCTCGAGAGGCGAGTAAGTGTGGCAGATAGACACTGAGAGGTGTTTACCTCAATTAGAAGATGATTAATTGATCTCTATCGTGTCAAGAACTACCACATGGTTCAAACGCCTATGACGTAAAGGTTTTTTCTTCACACTTTCCTACCACAAGTTAATTCACTCTTCACATTTCCCCCACTTCTTGTCACCTTTTACAAAATCTATAGTATAGATACTAGTTTTAATACACATACAAACATTTACTTTATACTGTATAGAAATTGTATACCACCTAGATGAGAAGTAGATCTTATAACCAAGGTTTGACAAAAATTTCCTATGTTCGACCTTGACTTACCCAAGAAATCTATCATTTCGCTTACACTTGGGCAAGCGATAGAAATACTTGTACTATATATTTATCATTTGAAAATCAACAATGCATAGATCGGAGACCAGCACCTTTTATCGCATATTCCTATCCTAATCACCTATTAAGATATTACTATAACATATCTATAAATAAATGTTACAATCACATGATAACAACCAATACAGTCCTTTACTACATGGCTGCCTTTACTCATTAAGTGTACATAATGGTTAGAATTCATTGATAGGAATATGACTATTGATTTACACACAAACATAGTATACAATCATTGAACATAATACCAGCCAATCATTGAACATAATACTAGCTTTCTTTCGAAACCATTCCTTTTATAAACATTAACAAATGAGCAATATTTAAAAGAAAATTTTTAAATTTGTAAACATTTTGGAAAATCACTCACTGACTAAATTTCCTTCTTCAAGACCCTTAGCATAAGATCTCTTTTTCTCTCCTAATAACAGCTCTTCACTTAAATCTTCTTAACAAACTTTTAGACTAACCCTCTTTTCTTTTGACCTCTTCTCCTATTTATATTACTCCAAAATCATATTAGTGATCCTTAATTTCACTAAAGCTTGCTAGCTCCTGCTTAAGGTGCTACACGTTTAAGCTTAATATTTCTCATGACCATACTTAGCTTAAACTCTTACACCTGGCCTATTACTTAAGCATTATTAGGAAGTTTTCCAGAATTTTTCTAACTCTCAACGCCTTGTCTCAGCTCTGCCTTCCATCCAAACAACTTTCTTTTTCCTGCGTTGCCAAACTTCCATTCGAGCTACCATTCAGAACGCCTACTTCAAAATTACTCTTCTCAAAACATTGCTTGTTATTTTATATACATATGTTTTACTCGTGGATTTGTCATGTTAAGGCTCTAAGTGGACAACTATTAGGTGACTGAATAGGGTTATGCGATAAAAGGTACATTCCTATTCATGCGTTGCAAATTTCTAAAGATATGTATGTAGTACAAGTTTTCCTCTCTATCGTCGAAGTGCAAGTGAAGAGAGATTTCTTAGTAAGTCCAGGATCGAACACAGAGAATCTAAAGCTCCTAAATGTCTTATTGTGTAGCTAAACTTATGCGGTATAATCTATATAACATTGTTATAAACAATATACTTTTATCCTAGTTATTTACAATATGGTGCTTGACAGTGCAAGGTGAGCATGGCGATGAAGTGAAAGTGGAGAGTGAACTTAGTTTTAGGCATGGCGAGAAAGAAAAGTTTAATTATCTAATCACAATGAATCGTGCTTTAATAGTTCAAGGCAATACTAAGCATGTATTAACTTTGAATTAGGGCGAGCGACGCCTTTGTCATACTTGCTCGCCTCTCGAGATTCAAATACATAAAGTTAAGCTATGATTTATATATAATCATCTTTTTAATTTTCATTTTGAGTCATTTATTCTTGTTTAAGGTGGACAACCTCTAAATGCTTTTGCCATACAAGTTGGCATTTTTGCAACTAATGTGAAGAACGAATTTGGCGACAAGATTGTATCGCTACAATCTTCTCGCCACTTGGTTAGCTAAATGTGTGTTCTCACTTGTGAGGTGATTGATATCAATACGATTGTCCTTCTCTCGAATACTTAATGTTTTGACATCCTCATTTAACTCAGCAAAATTCATAACACATATACACTATGATTCTCTAGTATTATAAACACATTTCATTACTCACAAACTAATCAAACAGATTGAAATGGAATAGTAAAAGAAATATGGAAGAATGAAAAAAGAAATGCATTGATCTCATAAATATAACTTTAGGCCTCTCGGTCATGATGTACATGTTACAAGACAATACAAAGAAAAAATAAAATGAAATACAAAAAAGAGTGTTACGCCTCAAAGTATGATTTCTCATACTTCTTAGCTCTGATTTTTACCTATCTATAAGGGGGAAAATGGTAGGGGATGAACTCTCTCTCTCTTTTGTTCTAAGCTCTCACCTAAAACTGAAAGGAAGGGAGAAAATGGACAAAGTATGAGCTTGCTCTCCGGCCAAGTATGCATACCAAATTCTGAAGTGAAGAGCTCTATTTATAGGAGAGGAGTGATGTTGACAGGACATCCCACACGTCATTAATGCCTCTAAAAAGTTTCATCATCGCTGTGCAGCCGTCATTTGTCTAACATTCGCATCAACCAAATTTGTTTGCTAGTGCATCAGATCGCCCAGCTTGATTGTTTGTTTTCGCATTGGCTCGACACATCTCCTCGTGTAGTCATTCTCTCACTAGACTCTACTTCTTTTGCTTATAATCCTGCGATAAAAACACTAAAAACGCAAGATAAAGATTCCAAATACGTAGCTTTTATAGCAAATTTATAATGTTAAGAGAATGCACTTTACATAAGTCACCACCTCTGATTAACTATGTTTTTAAGTGTTTTTACATGCAGGATAACTAAAAGAATAAATGAAGCGAATTTGAAGGAAAGCTCATGTAAGAACTTAGCGTTAAGTAAGTTGCCTGACAATTTACATCGTAAGGCGAGATGCCAACTCATCACTCGAGATAGTAGAAGTTCTTCTTCCTTCACCTCTTCTCTTGTCAACTTCTGAGTGAGAGCTTAGAGAGAGAAGCTTACACACCATTCTTCTAACTTGTAAAAGAGCCAAGGAATGCATAGCAATGCATTCTTCAGCTCAACTTATCTCTTTACTTTTCACTTTTGTATCTTTTAATATATTGCGTGACTGTATTATTTTCATGGCCGAGAGGCCTATATTTATCAATGCAATACATTTTTATGCATTGTTATTCTCTCATCTCCTTATTGTTCATCATCTTGTTGAAGTGTTTTAAGTAGTTTAAGTATGTGATTATGTGTTTGATAAGGATTCTTTAATTATAAAATTCATTATGTTTATCCTGAGAGTAATTTGATCGCTTGGTTATCTTCAAGAGAAGGAATCAGGTGTTGGTCGTCAACTACTTAAGACAGTAAGTAGCAAAGACCTCGCTAAACACGACATAAGGGAGTTTGGAAACAAACTTCAGTCCGATGTTTTGCTTCCAATCATTTATGTCCCAAAAGGAGAACAAGTGTGGTGTTTAGGTGCAAAGAGGTTGCTCGTCTTAAATAGAGAGAAAATGTGAGGCTTATAAGTAAGGAAACCTTGACATATATCAATTGATCTATCTTTACTATTTGTGTTCTGAATGGAAAACAAGTGTGGTGCTTAGGCATCGAGAGGTTGCTTGTCTTAAATTTAAGATGGTTAAACAATCTATATCGCATCAAGCAACATCTTGCATGGTTTAAATCACCTACAATGCAAAGACTTTCCTTCATCTCTCTTAATGCAAGTTAGTTCACTTTTCATAATCATTCCATTACATTCCCCTTTACAGAATCCTCAGTGTAAATATTAGGATTAGTATACTTTTACCTTTATATTGTATAGAATTTATACGCCAGGAACTAGGAGTAGTCATTATAACTAAGTTTGATAGAAATTTCCTGTGTTCGACCCTAGGCTTTTCAGGAAACGTCTTTCTCCACTTACGCTTGGGCAAGAAAGAGAAAACTTATACTAAACATGAATCATTATAAATTTAGCAACAAATAGGTATGAGCTGCATCTTTTATCGCATAACCCTAACCTAGATGCCAATTAAGTTGTATTGTTAAAGCATATCATGATAGATTTACGAATAAATTTTGTAATGCATGTTATATTATGTTATGAACATAAGCAAATTTTTGGGCATTACATAACAAAACTAGAACACCCTTCTATTTTCGACACAGGTCTCACAACTTTACCCACCTTTACGAATTTGTCCACAAAATTCTATGTTCACAATCCTTTTTCCTTTGTCTATCGCAGAGCCTCCTTATGAAGGTTGTTGGGCCGAGTCGGATACCACCTCTGTTTGTGGTTGTTCCTGGGCTAACTTTGGTATTGTCTTGGTATTCACTTTTGACATTCACTTAAATTCTCTCGCCACGTAAGGGCTATAATCCCTTTAGAAAGACACATTTTCCTATACACAATATTACAGACTGATATTGCTCGGTGAAAAATGTTTTTATGTTTTAGAAATGGTGGGGAGGTAGACCAATGAGGGTATGCTAGTCTTTACACACGTGCGTGTCGTCTCCATCTGTCTAGCTAGGTGAGGTAAAAAAGAAAACAATTTTTATTAAAAATTATTTATTCATTTTATTAAATTAATTTTTCTTTTCTAATTTTCTTTTTGGTAATTACCAAGTCAACACATGCCAAGTCATTGATGCCAAGTGTCACGCGTGGAAGACCCAAACCCAGTTGTTCAAAGCGAACACTTTCATTGCTGCCATGTGTTAGTTGGTTACACCTTTTTGTATTGCTTTCATTGGTTATACTACTATAAAAACCCTTTTCCACTCACATCATTTACATTAAAAAAAATATCTATTCATTTCCTCTCTCATCTCTTCAAACCTCTATTCATAAAGTTCTTAGTTTTATAACCTTGTAATATTTCTAGCAATATTATCCAGAGTAGAAAGGTATTTTTTTTCTTTTGTTTGATGACCAATTCAATGCACACTTGATCGAACCTTCTTTATGGTTGTTTTATCTTACGGACGATGTGTGGTAATATCAAAATTGCTATACAAACAAGGGAAAAGGTGCAAAACGTCTTAAAGAGGCAGTTAAGTTACTGTTTCCATTTGTTGACGGTTGGAGAATTCTAGCAACAATAGATTAGAAGAAATAAATTTGGTTCCCATGAAAACATTTTAATTAATTAAATTTTAAAAAGAAAAGATTGCAAAAATTAGATCTTATTTTGTGCAAGCATAATCGTTACCCAAACCCACCTGAATCGACAAAACGATAAGTTAATTTTGAGATTTAGTATTATTTTTAGTGTTATTTTGTTGTTTGGATTTAAGTTAATTTTGGTGTTTTATTGAGAATTAATTTAAGTTGTATGTTATGTGGATTTAATTAAAGTTGTGAATTTTATGGAATTATAGTTGGTTGTTGTTGTTTATTTAGAAAATAAAATAAAATAAAATAAAGGTTATTTGAGGGGAATTATTTTTACGGAGATAGAAAAGTTGATTTGATTGGAAATAAATTAAACTTGGAGAGAGGAACATGTATGTATATTTATTAAGGATATTGAAATTATTTAATGAAGAGAGAGAGTTGGGTTTGATTGGATGGGATGAGATATTGGATTTATTTGTTTTAAAAACAAAAAAGAAAAAAAAACTATAGTGTTTTAAGAATATGATATAGCAAATATAATATGTTATATTTAAATATTGTTGTTTTTAAAACATATTAGCAAAATAACATATATTTTTTTGTAGTTCAGTAGGACGAGTTTTCAAAACTTGATGTAATTTTTTTTTTTAAAAAAATATACATAGGTTGTGGGTTAAACGTTTGACCTAATAAATAAGAAAAAGCACAGGCAAATAGGGTGGGCAAGTCTTAACTCGCCCTCCTTTTTTTCAAATTTTCAAAAGGCAGAAACCATTGCATGGAGGATGGAAGATGTGTATCAAAAGACGATCGTTCGCATGCCACCTGTCTTGCACAAGCACCGATCTTCGATCCGTTTGTTCGAGCTAACTTCATTGCCTTTATTTTTGTCAAACTTCGAGTTGCTCGCTCCAAGTCGCAATCTCCCTTTGTTTTGCAAAGTCGAGACCTACAGAAACTAGCTTAGGTGGCTTCTTTCGCATCGTGCATTTTGTTTCACGTTTCAAGCCGAAGCCACCCTAGCACGCGTCCTCTTCGTTCGTCGAGTCGATGATGTCAAGTGCAAGTCGCCTCCATCTGCAAGCTGCTGTTAATAATATTATCATCACAACAAACAAAAACTCATATATGCATTATAGATCTAAGCCCAACAAATTCACATTGTCTCCTTAAGACAAATTTACTCACCCTAGTGCTTAAGTTTTAAGAGTAATTGTCTTCCATGATAGAACATATCAACTTTCTTCTAAGAGTAGCACCACATCTAGAAGATCAATAAATGAAACTTTGTGGATCAACCGAACGTCAAGATTATGGATAAGGGAAAAGTTGTATTTTTTTAACCAAATAGAAAATGATTTATTTATAGAATTATTTGTGACTATTTGAAAAGTCATGTCTTTTTCTACAATTTAGTTATTAATTTGCATGAAATGATGCATCCACTTATGATGCATCCATTCATGAAGAAACACAAAATAATTACCATTTATTCCAATAACCATTTATTCCAACAATCTCCCTCATAAATGGTAAGTTGACAAATGGAAGAAAATAATCGTTCGGTATTTTCCAATGGAGAACTTGCATGAGGATAAGTAGTATAAACTTTGAACTTTCCCTAATGAACATCCATCGAGTTTACTTAATTAATTAGTGGACATGATGCCTTGAACTGTCAACCGTTCTAGAGTAAACTAAAAAAATAGATATCACACATCTTCTCATTATACAAAATTTGTTCTCATGATTGTGTTCGTTTTAGCCTTGAACATCGCTTGGTCTCATGAGTGTTTTAGAAAATTCGTCTAAGAATTCTCATAGAAGCGGCCACTTCACACTCACATAGGTGATTCATGTACAGAACATCGTATATGCTCTTTTTAATTAATAGTTACCACATACAAAAATCATTAAAAGCATAATGCATGCTTACCCTAAAACCACACTAGCACTACCTCATCATTTGTTGAATGGATGAAAGATTTCAATGTGGTGCTCATTATGTTATTCAAAAATCGATTTTTCCTTTGAACATAGATCTTGGAATCTCCAATCAACTAGGTTGGGTTATCTCTCTAAGTAACTTCATAATATAGGCTTTAATCCCATTCTTTTTTATAAACTTTCAACTAACTCCCCTATATAATTAGGTCTTTAGTAAGTGGATCCGCAATATTATCTTTTGACCTCACAAAGTCAATTGTGATTAATTCATGAGAGAGTAGTTGTCTGATTGTATCATGTCTCCGTCATATATGCTGAGACTTCCCATTATACATAATATTTTGTGTCCTTCCAATAGCTACATGGCTATCACTATGTATACATATTGTAAGCACCGGTTTAGACCAGTTTGGAATATCTTTCAAAAACTTTCAAAGTCATTTTGCTTCTTCTCCAACCTTGTCTAAGGCTATAAATTCATATTCCATCACAAATTTGGAACCATTCATTTAAAAGATCACAAAATTTCCAACTATAAACTTGATTGTTATGACATATTCTTCATATGTGTGTATGTATATATATAGCACACTAATGATTCCCATTTTTTTTTTTTTTTTGCCAAATCCACCACTATAATAATTATATAGTATGTTATCTAGTTCACTCCAAATGTGATTGTTAACATATTTTGTTCTTTAAGTACATATTTTGCACATATTTTTATGTCTCAAGTGCAAGCAACTTTGATTTGTTGGCTTCTGACCCTTCAACATTTCAATAACATGAATTTTCAATAGTTGTCCAAAGCCAAAGGATAACATTTCTTATGACCATCAATATTGAAATTATTGTCGTTAAATTTCTCATATAAACTTCCATAATTTCCACTAATAATATGTTGTACAACAATTTTAAATTGTTCATGACATTTATGTGATATTAATCATAAAAAATTTTGTGAAACAAAGTAAATAACTTTATCGAACAAGTTCTTACAAAATAAAATCAAATAAATTAACAAATAAAACTAGAGACATTATTCCATTAGGCTTGAAATGTAAAATATCATGAGAACATTAGGCTTAATACCCAATATGCATACACAATATACAAAAATAAGCCAATAATGATTGAAATAATACAATACTCATGATTTATTACCAAATACACACTTGTATTAATACAAAACTAATGCAGAACATCAAACAATAATCCAATACACATATGCCAAATGGTGAACTCATGAAAAAATTATAGAAGTGATATTTTTTTAAAAATTAAAATCTTGCCAAAGGGAAATTTCAAATATCATTTGCCCAGGAGTTTTAATTATATACTAATTAAAGTACATAACAACAAGAGTTTTAATTATATACTAATTAAAGTACATAACAACCCACTAAAATTTAGAATCACTTGAAATAGTACTTCATGCAAATATTGGTTGAATGAAAATTAAAAATAATTTTCTTGATTTGCACACAGAACACCATTGTGGATATGATCTAATCAATCACTTACCATAGTCAACACGATTGTTTAGCATGGTTAACACCATCGTTTAAAATCGAAGCTCTTTTTCCATCGTTAAAAGAATTACACGATCGTGTATCATGACCTAAACAATCATAGATCATTCGTTTAAACTATAGTACACAATCGTTTAGAAGAAGATTACTCACGCGTGCATGTGGTCGATTAATCGCGTGTTGATTGTGGTATTTTGGTATTTTCCATTGTAAGCTCGTAGACTTTTTCTGTTTTCAAAATTGTTCTATAGAGTGTAAATATTTTACTAGTTTGTTATATTGTTTAAAGACCCCTTAAAAATTTTTAAAATGTAGAGAAAATTCAATGAATTTTTAAATGGTTAATTTTCATAAATATAACAAAACACCAAAATATTTACGATCCGTATAACAAAATCAAATAGCTCATGATATTTTCATAAATTCCAGGTTTGCCCTTGAATAATGCTAACCATTTTTTACTTCTTTTTCTTTTTCTTGTTCGCAATTTATTCATCTCTTCTTCATATTATTAATTTATTCATATTATTACTTCATCATCATTTTACAATATTATGGTTATTTATGTAAACATTTACCAATTTCTTCATTTTCTTTTCCACGTTTTTTTCTTATTCTTCATTTCTCTTTTTTTTTTCCTTCTTGGTACAAGATCTAAATGATATTGTACCAATATCTAAACGACCAGTTGTCTAGTCCAGATAGACAGAGATAGACTACTATCACTAATAAATCGTTTTGATTTGGTACAAGATCGTTTAGACTTGCTACGAGATTTTTTAGATTTACTACGAGATCGTTTAGACTTGCTAAAAGATCGTTTAGACTAGTTAGAAGGGTACACGATTGTTTAGACTTGCTACAAATTGTTGTTATGAAATCGTTGCCAAGAGATCGTTTACACTGGGTAAACAAATCATTTTTTCACATGTGTGTGACTGATTAATCACTGGGGTATTTTGTGATTTCACATTGTGGGTTTGTAGGTTTTTTTCTTTTTTTTTAAATTGTTCTATATTATGTAAATATTTTAGCGTTTTATTCTATTTTTTAAAAAAATCTTTTTAAATTTTAAATTTCATAAATCTATAACCTATTCGACATTTAGAAAAACTCAAAGAACTACTATATATAATTAATTAGTTTCAAGTCTTGCAACAAAAAAAAAAACAAGAATAAAGAAAAACTATTATTAACATAATTGCTAAACTTGTAGTTTAATCAGTTTCATTCATTAATTTTAACAAGACAGCTCCAATACATAAACACAAAAATTGTAGTGTGTAGTTTTTTTTTTTAGAATAGTGAATAACAAATATGACAGGTGGTTTTAAGATTTTGTAAATAATTTTTTTATTGTTTCCAAACTACTCTTCGATAATAATGTATTTCTTCTCCCATTTTTTAAAGGGATGGGTAGTTTTTTAGAATAGTGTATAGCAAATATGATAGTTTTATAATTTTACAAATATGCAAAATTCTCCTTCTTCAAAATATTTTCTATCTTAAATATGTTATTATTTCCAAATTACCTTTTTAAGGTATTTCTTCTCCCACTTTTTAAATTCCTAGTCATCCTTTCTCTTACGTTCTCTATAATTCATTCTTCCTTGTTCATCCTCACCGATAGATTTCACTTGATTTCCTTTTTTCTTTAAGTTCCAGCAAATATGGCACAGGGTAAGGGTTCAAAACTCATACAATAAAAAAAAATTCATTTTAATTTTATCTTTCATTATTATTGATTTCAATTTCGTTCTTAGGATTTTAGGAGTTTGATTTTTTGTATTTGTCAACGATTTGAACTATTTTTTAAGTTTTATTTAGGATTTTGCTTCTTTTTTCCGGTTTTGAAGTAGATATATTACTATTAGGTATCCACAAAATCTTTTCTTTTCTATTGTATTAGTCTTGATTTAAAGATTTCAATGGCATAATGCAATCTGATCTATAATGGTTGTTGCTCAATTTATCTTCGTATACGAATGTTCTTCGTTTTTTTCAATGTGCATTTTAAAGTTGAATCTGATTTCAAATGATTTTTTTTTTCATTGGTTTTGTTTTAGTTTTAACTTGTTTATCATTTCTGTATATTAATGTTGTAATATACTTATATTATATATATTAATTGGTTGATACACTTACATGATTTTCAATTTTTCAAAATTTTTGCATTTCATTGTAGGTATGATTAAGTATAATAAATTTTGTATCAATTGTATAAACCAGTGCATTATTAAATATATGAGCGGTAAAACTCAATGTATCATTATCAAATATATAAACGGTATATTAGTAAAGTATATTAACATATCAGTAAAGTGAATCATTATCAAGTATATGAATGAAGTTTACAAGTGGATATTAAGAGTGAATCAAGTGTATTAGTAGAACTTTAAGTATATCAAGTGTATTTGTGAAAAATACTAAGTGTATCTACAGTACATCAAGTGTATCAAACATATCAAGCGTATCAAACATATCATGTGTATCAAGCGTAACAAATACGTTAAGCGTACCAGTGAAGCATAACAAGTTTATCAACGGTACATCAAATGTTGAAGCATAACAAGTTTATCAACGGTACATCAAATGTATCAAGAAGAATCAGGTATAACAATGAGTATTAGGTGTATCAAAAAGTATAAGTGTATCAAGGTCCAAAATCTAATCAATCAAACAATAAAAAAACGAGATTTAAAGTGAAGCAAAATTTACTACACATTGAAATGGAAACATTATCAAATGCATCAAGATATGTATATAAAGGCAGCAACATATATTCAAGTTCTTCCAATCGCGTATTTGAATTCTATCAAAGAAAGACATTAGCAAAACCCTTGAGCTAATACAAACTATAAAAGGGAAAATATTCAATTATCTTATAGAAGTAGAGTGAATGTCAGTTGAGTACAATATTGCACCACGAACAAAAAATTAAAAAGA